>BJCM01089115.1:0-11658 GCA_018326385.1 Flaveria bidentis | reverse complement strand
AAGAAAACAGCTGAAGACTAAGTCCGAAAACAACAGCTGAAGACAATAGCGGTTGTCACAACAGCTGAAGTTCGCTGAAGGACTTTGGTTGCTTCAGCCTTCATAATTCTCTACAAGCCCATATGTTATTTGTGACCTGTATAGCAAAACTAATTTCTATTATTATTAAATAATTAATTAACTATATAAATCTATATTCTTTTATAATAAAAGAAGGTTTTAAGATGTCACTTGACACAATTCTAAACCATCTAATTATAATTTTTCCGTTTCTCTCTCCTATTAAACAATTACCTTAAATACTTATAATATTATTTAATTTCTTTTGAAATAAAAAATTGTTTTTTAATAAATTAAGAAGATTTTTTAAATGATTTTTTTATAAAACAAAAAAACTAAAATTAGGAGTTATAATAAGAAAATTTTTAATATTGATATTTTTTTAAAACGGTTTGTTTTGCAATAACCGACGGTGCCGATTGGAAGGGCTGTCACTCAACGGATAAAAGTTATTTTTGAGATAACATGAATGTTTATTAAAAATGCAATTAGGGTTTAAAAACAAAAGTTTTAAATAATGATATCATTGTTTTATTATAATAGATTATTACTCATATGTAATTTCAATCATATTTTTTATAATTATTACATTTTCATTACTAATTACTTAATATTTTATTTATTCACCCATGTAATACACGGGGTTCTAACCTAGTATAAATTATATACAACTAATAGAATTAAAGGGTTGATAAATAAACCCCAATTCCACCAAAAAAACGTAAAATTGGAAACATTTTGAATTATTGGAATATAAGATTAGTGTCAAATTTTTTATAGGTTTGAGACAAGTAGCATGAAGACTTGATTTCTTAATGTTGTATACTCACATCGATGTTGAAATTAAATATATCAATGTATATTATATTATTAAAAATATAATAAATAGGTTGTTAAAATAGTTTTATTCTAAAAGCTATTAAAATTTTAAATAGTCAACATCGGGGCATACTCAATTCCCATGACTATGACTGTGAACCTAATATGTTTTGTATGATAGATACTGACGAGTATGAGATGCTTTTATAACTAAATATGAGATTAAAGTTTTTAAGAGGACATTCATGTATTCTTTCAATTAAATAATTATGTTTTAAAATTTTTAGAATGTACATGTTATAATTTTTGAAATAAAGTAGTTGTAGAATAAAAAAGATGCTGATAAAATACAAATATGAGATTAAAATTACAATCTTCTTCCTTACCCCATCATTATCGTCCGCGTCAACTTATGAGAAAATCAATGGTACCAAATACAAAAAGTAGAATAAAAGGGGAAGGAAATCCAAGACATTGCGGAACCAATCAAAGGAGAAATATAGAAAGTAAGAAAATAGCGAATGTTCTAGAAGAGCAAATATTTTGTATGTAAAACAAAAAACAATTTCCTTATTTGTTATCTCAAGTCTTGCATCTATCAATCATATATTTCTATCACCACTAAAAGTCTACAACAATTAAATATATTACTAGCCTAGAGCTTATATAAATATTATATTTGTATAATGTATTATGTGTATGCATATATAACAATTTCTAAGTCATGAATAGTACTTATTTCATGTAAATACTAAATACTAATAAGTGTTTTGGTATATAAATAATTTTTCATAGGTATAATTATCAGGTTGTGGGTTTACTTAATGGTTTTCTCTTTCAAATCACGTAGACCATGCATATTGTTTTTGTCATATACGATGGATTAGGTTAAGGGGCATGTAGGCATCAAGCACGGGGATAAACGAATGCTTCAGGCGAAGAAGAGCATAGGCGGTACCTGGCACGATAAAATTGGTGATGTATTGTGTCGTGGGGAAGACGGTAATATTAAGACCACGACTTTGCCGCTAAAGATAGTCTTATGCATGTTTTAGCCGTCTCATAAACTTGTTTGTCTCTCTTTTATCTTTTTATACTCCCGATATACTCGACATATTTGCCCAGGCATTCAACATATAGGTTTTGATTTGTTTTTAGAGTTATTGGATTTTCATATCTGAACTTTTATTTATTGGTTTAGATTAATCTCAAATTAAGAAATATTTACATACATTATCAATTTTATCTTTATTTTTCTTCAATTATTTCTTATTAACTAAAAGTTAACACCCGTTAGTCTTTTTATGAAATGTGGCCAGCTTTAAGACATTTTTCAATTCTGTCGTCATCTAGCCTTCATCAGGTTTGTTTTTCGGTGTCGAGCCTCTATCGTCAACTAAAATATACTTTCAACAAGTCAAGTGGTTCAGAGTAGGCGGTGGAGATTGACAGGTTTCAAGGTGCAGTAGTTTTAAATTGATGAACCTAATGATATATTTCAACTTTCTGGCTTAGTGTTTTGCTCACATAAGTAGTTCACATCTTCAAAAAACTAATATGGTTAACTTTCAGTTAGTAACGAATCTTTGGAGGAAAATAAGTCAAAATTGAGAGTGTCTATAAACATTTCCTGAGTTGTGATTAATCTTAGCTAATAAATGAGAGTTTGGATTATCAAAATACAATAACCCTTATTTTTAACTATTTTAATATTATTGTTATTTTATTTATCATTATTATTCTATTATTATTATTATTATTATTACTATTATTACTATTATTATTATTACTATTATTATTATTACTATTATTATTATTATTATTATTATTATTATTGTTATCGTTATTGTTATTATTATTATTATTATTATTATTACTATTACTATTACTATTACTATTATTATTATTGTTCTTATTATCATCATCATCATCATCATCAACTACTGCTACTATTACTATTATTACTGTTATTGTTACTACTATTAATATTACTACTAATATTGCTACTGCTATTACAACTGCTACTTCTACTGTTGTTACAACCTGCTAGTGCTACTACTTGTTATTATTGCTACCTACTACCTACTACTGTTGTTACAGCTACCTGCTAGTGCTACTACGTATCGCTGCTACTACTACCTATAGTACTCTCGTTGTCGCCATCGTGGCTCCAGCTACTGCTACGGTAATGACTATTGTTGCTGCTGCTACTCCTAGTTGTTGCCGCACGACAAAAGATATTGCTCCCATTTTCACAATTGCATAGAAATTATAGTTATTACTGTAACAAACGTGTCGATGTCTTTTTGACATGTCTCTACTTTATCTTTTGTTACATCGCCAACTTTTTAAATTTAAAAGTAACACCATTGTAAAAATTATTTTGTAAAATATACATTTTTTTCAAAAAGTCATACTAGTTATTTTAATTGTGAAATCAGTAAAATGATGCATTAATCATAATTCTTTTTAATGTTTTTAGCAATAATAGCTTTACCTAATTATTTTGTAATTAAGTTGGTTATAATTTCAATAAACATAACCAAAGTTTTTTATAAGATTTGGTGTATCAAACATTAATTTTTTTTACACTTTAGTAGTTGTAGCTTGTGAGAATATTACATTTACAATAATATTTCAATAAACATAACCAAAGTTTTTTATAAGATTTGGTGTATCAAACACTAAATTTTTTTTGCACTTTAGTAGTTGTAGCTTGTGAGAATATTACATTTACAATAATATGCACCTGGTTGTGAAAATGACTTGGTTATAGTGGACCAAACTTTTCTTAAAGATCCAAAAACTTCATCTCCTCAAATATAAAACTTCTGCCATTTATTTGTAAAAGCATTTCCACTTCAAATTAAAAAGGAAAGTTGTGTATTTTACTTCATGCCTAAGTTAAAGCGTGTCACGATCTAAATCTTAAACTTAATCTTGTATATTAGTTTTCTTTCATATTTAGTATTTAAGGAAAATATGTATATATCTTATAGTAATTTATTTGTTTGATTATTAATAGTCACATCTATAACCTCTAATAAAGTAATGTTTTTTTATCACTTATTATTTTCTTAATCCATGTTTTTGCAACTTGTTTTTTTCTAAACATTCATACATTAATTTTTCCCTTCAAAAAGTGTTATACTAATTTAAACATTCATACAAATTTCTCTCTCTTATTAATTGTTATGTTTCTCTCTTTTAAATTTTTTTTAAATCAAATTATCTTTTTTAGAATAGATTTTATGAAGGAAATTAAAAATAATATATTTTAATTAAAATCTAAATTACAAAAAAACTAAAGTTTTATATAATATGATATATTCTAAAACATTAAATATTTTTTAAACAAAATACTTTAAAATTGTTTTGTTTTTGAAAAAATTATAAACATGTGAATTATTTTAAAACACTTTTACTAAAACAACCAAAATAATTACAAATCATATATTTTAAAAAACAAGATTTTCATAAAAATATTTCTTATAAAAAAAATATTAAAATGAATGTTTAAAAATAAAACTATTTACATAAGAGAGTTAAAAAATGGTATAATTAATTTATTTTTTAACTATTACCAATATATAATTTTAATTATATTTTACATTAAAATATTATATTGTAACTATTCATTTTATTTTACATATATATATATATATATATTTTATATTAAAATTTAATTCATTTATTTAATGAGTGTTTAGTCTATCTATCTATCTATAAAAAACTAAAATAAGCGAGAAACTATTGTATATCTCATTATACTTACTTTCTCATTTCTCAATATCATTAATAATAATATTGACTACTAATAGTATTATTACCCATACAAATTTCAAATTAAAAAATATATTATTTAATAAATTTTAAAACTATTTTTTATTAAAAACACACTTTTTTAAAAACAAAAGTTTAATAAATTTCAGAATATAATGAAACTTATAAAAACATTTTTCTTAAAACAACATATTTAAAAATCACAATTTTTATAAAATAAAAGTTTAAGAAAATACTTTATTGTTTATTTACTTAAAGTAGCTATTTATATGTACTTATAATCATATTTTATCTTCAAGCATGATTTTATAATACATAATTTTTTATTAATAATTAATTAATATTTTATTTGTTTAATCTGTGTATTACACGGGAACTAACCTAATAATATTTATAAACGAAAATATCTAGGTACTCCAATAATAAATTACTATAAGCATACGATATTTTCATGAAGTAATAAACCTTTTTTGGAAACAACCATGATATTCGAGATTAAGATCTTACATTAAAGCTAATATCTCTGAAAGTGGTTGAGTCGAGTCCACCTTTTTAAACTCTCAATCCACAAACATGAAATTATTCGATCAACCCGACATAAATAAGGATTCTAATATCTCTAATACTAGACTAGAATCACATTTATTCATGGGTAAAAAAATTAACATATTAAAATCAATACAATTGATTATTTTTGTATCTTTCATGTTATTAGCAATTAATAAAATAATAACAGACGAATATTAAGAAATTAAAAATAATAAATAATAAAAGTTAAGAATTATAAATTATATTTTACGATAAGATTATAGTTGAAGTCTTATAATTTAGAATGCTTTAATAATTTATTATAATAAGAAGATTTAAACTTTTTATATTTATTTATTCAATTTATTTATTTGTTATCTTTTCATTTAATAGGAGAAAGAGTTAAAGAACTAAAAATTTATACTTCACCAGTAGTTGACACTTGTTTAATAATCAAGTATTAGTTTTCTTTTCTTTTTATAAAAGCTTATATGATCATTTGTTATTATCTAATTAGGTGTTAAAAAAGGGAGTTTTCTTTTCTTTTCTTTTTTTTTAATAGAACGATTATTTGAAAGTAATGGCTTTATTGGAAAGTTAGGGGGGATGATTAAGTGGATTATATATCCACTATATAACGGCACCTTAATCTGTTTGATAATTTATGTAAACGGTTTATTTTAATCGGTTGATATTTTTTTATTAATCAATCTCTTTTAAACAAAACTAGTATTAAGCCATCGCGTTGCGACGAAGCATAAAACCATGTCAAGATGTAACAATGTCATAATACCTTTAGCGACCAGTGAACCACCAACACCGGAAAAACTCGTAATAAAAACTAAATAAAAATGAAAAATATAAAGCGAACGGAAATTAGACATAAAAACATTGAACCACGCACGTGAAACGTAAAACATTAAAAAATAACTAAGTTGATCTAGCACGTGTGCATTATGATGGGCCGTCAAAGGAGAAAAATAACCGTAAACCTAAAATCATACATGCACATTACAGTGTGTTAACTAGTAAAATTTAGACCGAACTGTAAAACGAAAACTTGTAAAAAATATGAAAAGTACAGGTGATAAAATTGAAAGTGAAATTATAAAAGTTAAATTGTAAAAATATTAGGGTTAAAAGTAAAATAAAATCAAAGATTGAAAAAATCCAAAGTGAATATTATCCATTAAGCCTAAGATACAAATACTAATACACACAAAGATTAGTAATTAGTAATATATATAATAAATGAGATTTTATATTTACTCTCATGTCTTCTTTTAATGTCAAACTCTTGTTTTCTTAGAATTCCACGTAACCTTACAATTACAGTTATTCTAGGAGGCAATCAATAATGTTACTACTTCACGACTCCATTGACGCTCAAACCCATCATCATGTGGATGAAATGATTACACATCTATCACTACATCGCTATAAGAGGTTGTAAATTATCATATCATTGAAGACAAAATAAAATAATAAATTAAAGTTTTAATAGTGTTTTACCTAGGTGATCAGAATTAGGAGCCCAAGTTTTCTTTATGTCTACGGAACTAGAAAAGAGAAGTTCAACAAATGATGGCATTAAGACTAAAGTTTAGGATGGTAAATCATTTGTTTAAATAACTAATCACCAAAGTCTAACAACAGAAAAAATTAAAGTTAATAAGATTTTAATATCGTGTATTTGTTGATGCACTTAGAGCCTCATCAACGGTCGTTCGTTGGGTCATATGGACGGTGATGGTGATTCACGAAAGACCTATTGTGAGGATTCGTCTCCCAGCGTATTTCACGCATCATTTTCATGTTTGTGCCACAATGTTTTATCATTGCTTGAAGAATACATTATTACAACTAACAAGTATTTATTTCACCGATAAAGACTTAACATTAAACACTAAAGTTGGTTGATTAAAATATAGTTTTATGACATTTAACAATAACTACTTTAACTATAAGTTAACTAAAACGGTGTACTTTCAAAATATTTACAAATAAACTTAATTGTATGACCACAATATTAAATTTTACGTTATATAAAAACCGATACCAGCATCATTACTTCATACGATATCAGCTAATAGGTTTTGAAAATGTCTTTTTCCATATATATTTATTAAAATTTATTTAGAGACTTGTTTGGCACATGAATAACCTAAGTAAAGATATAACATCTTAATCTATATTATACATAGATACATATTAGAAGGATAAAATAGTAATTTGATCAAATCTTTTAAGGTTAAAAAATGTACAACTCTGGTATCATATGGTACAACTTACAAAGCTTGAAATCCCTTTCTCTCAACCAAGCAACTTGTTTTAAACACCCCCTCCTTTCAAACAAGCAGCTCATTTCAAAATTCAAATCATACCGAGTCATTCCATCTCTCCTCTCAAAATAGGGTTTCCGGTCTTCAAATGGTGAGCGATGCACATATGGGTGTTAATCGTTATTGATGATGGTTTTTGCACCTCTAGCTTTATCCGATCAGCTTATCATGTGTTCATCCTCAACCGACAAATTTAATCAGATACATCTCAATGTGTTTATACGAAGGGGTAACTTTGCAAAATAGTAATTAAGGTTTAAAAGTGTTTTAATTAGATAAATCAAGTTTAAAAAGTATTTTAATTAGATCACTTGGTTTTCATATTGTATTTAAATTATAATTTTTTACATGTTTTTAGCATTTTATTTTTTGTTTCAGTTAGGAAATATGTTTTTTCTTTTTTTTTATGCTAATGTGAAACGGTGACATGAATTTTATATAACTTTTTTTATTTTTAATATAATTAACATTTATTTTAAATTTTTAAATATAATATCATATATTCCCCCCTACGTCCTATTCTCCATTACTTTATTTATGTAACAAAATTCTATAATAACTCGATTTGATGATTTAGTTGTCTAATTTGAAAAAAACTATGCTCAGGTTACGTTGGCCTTTTCTAGGCCGTTCCATAACATCCTTATACCTATTAGATACTTGAGTCACAAACATAAGTATTTAGATGAAGAAATTTGTATCCAAGGGTTGGAAATGTAATACATAACATGTATTAGGCTACAACAAACTCTGATTTGTGGTTGTATGGACTGGAATGATACTTCGAGTATATATATCTTTTGGTAAGTTATTACTACTCTACAACTAGTTTTGTGAAAATTGTTAGACGCTAGTTGGGTGAAGGGATACTGACTAGTGATTAATCAGAACTAATCAGATTAGAATATTTATATATAAATTTTAGTTATGTATATAAATACACAGTTTTATATGTAACTTTTATAAAAAAAATATTCAGTTTATATGTACACATATTTTGCTGGAATTTTTAAGTTTCATACAATGGCTGGAATATATTGGCTTATTAGGACCGCCTAATTCCGATTTTGATCATCATTGACCAACAATGAATAATTTATTGATCAAGTCAAAATTACTAGGTGAAGTGGTGAATAGCAATTAATCAACGATTAATTCTGACTTTTATAACATTGTCTACAACACAATAATTCATACTGATTTAAAGATATTGTCCCAAAAACGTCTACAACACAATTATGTATTTGTAGGTTGAAAAACCAAAAAAAAGCTAGCAAAGATATTATTGATCGAGAAGAGAAACAATGTTGCATGTCTTGTTGGAGAGTAGCAATGGTAACAAAGCTAAACAAACACACGTGATGTTTTTGTGGGAGGACAACCCACGACGTCCTTTTTGGTTTATTAATACTTAAAAAAAACTCTTCTTTCTCAAAGAGATTACCTTAACATCTAACACTATTTATAAACTCGCAATTCAAAAACTAGAACTTATCAAAAACACGACTTCTAATCATACTTAGCAATTAATCAATGATTAATTCTGACTTTTACAACATTGTCTACAACACAATAATCTGTATTGATTTAAAAATATTGTCCTAAAATCGTTGAGGTTATGTATTTGTAGGTTGAAAAACCAAAAAAAAAAAAGATAGCAACTATATTATCGGTCAAGAAGAGAAACAATGTTGCATATCTTGTTAGAGAGTAACAATGGTAACAAACTAAACAAACACACGTGATGTTTTTGGGAGGTCAACCCATGACGGCCTTTTTCGTTTATTAGTTCTCAAACAAAACTCTTCTTTCTTGGAGAGATTACATTAACATCTAACACTATTTATAAACTCGCAACTCAAAAACTAGAACTTATAAAAAACATGACTTCTAAT
Organism: Flaveria bidentis; assembly: GCA_018326385.1. Classification (NCBI taxonomy): domain Eukaryota; kingdom Viridiplantae; phylum Streptophyta; class Magnoliopsida; order Asterales; family Asteraceae; genus Flaveria; species Flaveria bidentis. Next base: position 2,231 of record BJCM01089115.1, on the reverse strand, counting down.
TATACTTAGAAATTAACAAATAATTTATTCTGACTTTTACAACACTGTCTACAACACAATAATTCGTATTGATTTAAAGATATTGTCCTAAAAATCTTGAGGTTATGTATTTGTTGGTTGAAATATCAAAAAAAAGATAGCAGTCATATTATCAGTCAAGAAGAGAAACAATGTTACATATCTTGTTAGAGAGTCCGGTGGTAACAAAGCTAAACAAACACACGTGATGTTTTTGTGGGAGGACAACACACGACGGCCTTTTTGGTTTATTAGTACTCAAACGAAACTCTTCTTTCTTGGAGAGATTACATTAACATCTAACACTATTTATAAACTCGCAACTCAAAAACTAGAAGTTATCAAAGACGAATGACTCTTCAAATATAAACATAATCTGAACAGAACAAACTCTATACAACCTTGAGTCTAGAAGATAAGGATAATCTTTACAATCACCCCCTTTATCCTTGTTCCTCCTAAGGCAACCATTCCGAGGATTGTTCATTTCTTTAAATTTTATTCTCTGTAATGCTTTAGTCAAAGGGTATGTTATTTGTAGCTCTTCGCTTACATGTTCAACTTTAACTTCTCTTGTTTCTATACACTTCACTTATGTATGAAGTGAAACCTTGTGTTTATGTGTTTACTTCTACCATGAAATACTGGGTTTCCATGAGTGCAATTGCTGAACTATAATCAACCTTTAGTAACACAACATTCTCTTTGCTTCTCGTTAGCTCAACTAGTAGTCCTTTTAACTAAATAGCTTGGCAAGTTGTTTTTGCTGCTGCTACTATGAATTCTGATTCACACAATAAGAGTACTGTTGTTTTATGCTTTTGAGATATCCCAGATATCAAGGAGGTTCTATAATAAAATGCCATACGTGTAGTACTTTGACTATCAATTTGTTTCGTGGTGTGACTCCTGTCATTGTAACCGACGATTTCATTATGTGCATCCTTCTCAAACTTCAAGCCATAATTTATTATCCCTTTAAGATATCTTGGTATATGCTTTACCAGAGCTATAACACTACTAGAAAAAAAATGAATTTGCTACGCGTTTTCCCGTCGCAAATGCGTAAGAAAACAACATTTGCTACGTATTTGCGACAAAAACAATTTGTCGGAAAATGCCTGTGGCAAATTGTTTACGACGCACTTGCGGCGCAATACGGCATATTAGCGACAAAAAAAGGGCGCAGGAAGATACGACACCTTTCCCACGCATTATCCTAATTAACTTAATTTAATCATTCTGAACTAAATATGAATTGCAACGCATTTGCTACGCAATATTATTATTTATATAAAAGACGTATTTTAAACGTCGACGCATTAGCTGCACAATGTCAAAATACGTTTTTTAAAACGACTACGCATTAGCTACGCAATGTCAAAATACGTATTTTAAAACAACGACGCATTAGCTACGTAATGTCAAAATACGTATTTTAAACCAACGACGCATTTGCTACGCAATATCAAAATACAAACGATGCATTTTCTACGCAATGTCAAAATACGTATTTAAAAAACGACACGTTTTCTACGCAATGTTATTACTGTGATAAAATAGGTATTTTAAAACCACGACGCATTAGCTACACAATGTCAAAATACTTATTTTAAAACGACGCATTTGCTACAAATTTTTGTTTAGCGACGCTTTTGCTACCATTTTCAAGAACTCACGAGTTATATTTCTAACGCATTTGCTACATAATATTTTAAATAATTTTTTTAATAATACAAATAAATCTAGATTTTTCTGTTAAAAATGCATTAAAAATTTACTAAACTTGCTTTACAAATATCAACCACAATTTCACCCAGAAAATATGATTTTCAAATCAATAAGTACACATATGTAGAGAATTATGAAGAGGCTGAAGCCACCAAAGTCCTCCAGAGAACGTCTTCAGCTGTTTTCAGACTGTCTTCAGCTGTTGTATTCAGCTGTTTTCAGACTGTCTTCAGCTATTGTATTCAGCTGTTTTCAGACTTAGTCTTCAGCTGTTGTCTTCAGCTGTTGTCTTCAGCTGATTGTCTTCAGCTGTTGTCTTCAGACTTAGTCTTCAGCTGTTGTCTTCAGCTGTTATCTTCAGCTGTTGTTTTCAGCTGTTGTCTTCAGCTGATTGTCTTCAGCTGTCTTCAGACGTTGTAGAGAATTATGAAGAGGCTGAAGCAACCAAACACCCAAAGTCCATTCTGTATGCATGCACATGA
>BJCM01089111.1:3192-23593 GCA_018326385.1 Flaveria bidentis | reverse complement strand
AGAGAGACCCGAGCCGATTCGGGTGAAAACATATCAGCTGATCATGACCCCGGATGTGATGAAGCAAGTCAAAGAGTTTCAAGATGAGGCCTTGAAAGAAGATCACCTTAACTCTGAACGAATGAGAGGTCTGGTCACGGAGTTGGGTGAAAACACATTTGGTGTTAGAACCCGGTTTGGACGAATATGGATTCCTCGTTTTGGGGATCTACGGGTGAAGATTATGGATGAAGCTCACAAGACTCGATACTCTATTCATCCCGGTGCTACAAAGATGTACCAAGATATGAAGAAAGATTATTGGTGGTCCGGTATGAAGCGTGATATGGTGGACTATGTGAGTAAGTGCCTTACTTGCTTACAAGTGAAGGCCGAGCATCAAAAGCCGTAAGGAAAGATCCAACCTTTGGCTATACTAGAATGGAAGTGGGATCACATCACCATGGATTTTATTACGAAGCTGCCGCGTACCCCGAAAGGGTATGATGCTATATGGGTGATTGTTGACTGCTTGACGAAGAGTGCTCATTTTCTACCGATCCGCGAGACATATTCATCTGAGAGGTTGGTTGATCTGTTTATCAAGGAAATTGTAACTCGTCATGGTGTGCCGGTTTCTATTGTGTCTAATCATGACACTTGGTTTACATCCAAATTCTGGAAGAAATTCCACAATGTCATGGGGATGAGGTTACATATGAGAATGACTTATCAGTCCCAGACTGATGGTCAGTCAGAGAGGACCATTCAGACATTAGAGGACATGCTTCGGGCATGTGTTATTGATTTTGGGGGAAGTTGGGATGACCACCTACCGTTAGCTGAATTCTCATACAACAACAGCTATCATGCCAGTATTGGTATGCCACCCTATGAGATGCTATATGGTAGAAGATGTAGAACACCCGTTTGTTGGGGTGATATTGGTCATAAAGAGTTAGGGAGCGTCGAGGTGATTGAGGCTACGACTGAAAAGCTTGAAAGGATCAAAGCCTTTATGAAAGTAGCCAAAGACAGAAAAAAGTCGTATGCTGATAAAAGATGCAGACCGATCGAGTTCCAGGTGGGTGACCGGGTAATGTTGAAGGTCTCACCTTGGAAGGGTATCGTTCGTTTCCGAAAGCGGGGCAAGTTGAGCCCAAGATACATAGGCCTTTTCCGAATCAATGCCCGAGTAGGAGAGGTGGCCTATAGATTGGAGTGCTTGGCAGATGAAGACATGATTGTTCCACTGGAGGATATCGAAATAGATTTGACGTGGAAGTTCCCGTAAGTACATGTAAGACGACTGTTGAGGCCTTATAGGTTATGTTGGGCATGATGATGATGTTGCATGTTTATGCATGATGTATGTTATGTATGATGTTGCCCTATATGATGATGATGATTGTGTATGTTGATGTTCTGAACACAGGGTCAGTCACAGACCTCTTAGGTTTGTTCCTGATTATGATGAATGTTTATCTTTCTTGTGGCTTTACGTGTTACGTTAATGGATGAATTGAAAGTCTTATGTAACGTAATGTGAAAGATAATGAAAAGAGGAACATGATGAATGCATGCATTAATGAATGATGGAAGTAAAGAAGTCTTGCAAGCCTTGTATGTCGGAACACACCATTGAAAGGTGTTAGCCCAACGGTGTGTGGGTTCGCTATCCTGGGAGGATGCACATCGGGGTCTTTCTTTGTGATTGACCATTTGTATAGAACCATTGCTGCATACCCTAGTACTGTGACTAGAGGTGCGCTGCACCATTGTAGATACATGTGTACCTAGTTTATGAGCTTAATGTAAAATGTCTTTATTGTCTTACTTATATGTAATAGAATGGGTACTTAATGAAATACAATGTGTGGTTGTGCTTATAATGTTTATTATTTCATTGATTAGTAGGTTAACGCTTATTGAACTAACTATATAGGTTTGTGGTTGTTTATATAGTTCTTAGTTAATAATGATTGAGAAATATGGTTAAACTTAATCGTGTGAAGTTCTCATGCGAATGGCACATGCTAATGGACCATACGCATGAATCATTTCATGCTAATGAACCAGTCGCATGACTGAACCAGGAGACTGGATCAGTCATATGATTGGAACATGAGATTGACTCAGTCGCACGATTGAACACTCAGTCGTGCAAATGGATCAACGGCATGGCTCAATCGCACGACTGAACCATGCTAATGGTTCAGTCGCACGAATGAAAAACCCTAACCTATAAATACCACTTAATTTGTGTAAAAACAAAACACTTCGAATACTTACGTACTAAATTGTACCCTAGCCATTCAGAGACTTCTAAGAACCTGTTCCAAGTTCATAGATCGCACTAGATCGATTACCAATCGTTCTTAACGTTTAGATTCAATCTACAATTGTTTCTACGTGCGTTCTCACTGATTGGATCACCAATCAAATAGGATTCCTCACTATTTGATTTGGTATATATGTTTATCAGTTAGTATTTCGTCCAGTACACCATCCTAACAACCGTTATAGAAGGTCTATGATAGGCCTAGGTCCAGTACCAGGAACAGAAGGGTATCACACATAGCAATGGTACACCTAAACTTTACCTTAGGTACTGTGGCCAGAGGTATGGTGCACCGTTATAGAAGGTCTATGATAGGCCTAGGTCCAGTATCATGAAAATAAGGGTAAAGTTTATGGTTTGATGGAAAGAAATGATGTAATGATGAAAGAATGTGAAATTTAATGACGTACGATGAATGAACGAAAGTTAATGAATGAATAAATGATGAAGATAATAATGATATTATCTATGTGTACGTATGATGTATGATCGTATGAAAGAAAAGAACGGTTTTAACTAAAGAAAAGTATGTTTTATTTTAAAACTAGAACTCACTCAGCAACGCTGACTTTTATGTGATTCTAGTTGGCAGGTAATGGTTGCTGAGGATGGCATGAGACGGCTACTCAGCTCTTTTGGATGACATCCATTTATATAATGCTTTTGTGATGTAATACAACAATGTATTTTATAACTGGTTAACGATGTATTATTTTGCAAAAGCTTTTATAATGAAATGAAATTTCATTTTTGAATGTTTCCATTGCAATATTTACGTTAGATAAATGAAAATGTATGTTTTATGTGTGATGATCGACCAGTTGTAAGCGTCCCAGGAACGGGGCCTTATATATATATATATATATGTCTTTATATATTATTAATATGAATGTGGTTCAAATGAGAACCCTTAGTTATTATGAAAACTTTTTAACCCATTATCAACCATTGATCAAAAATTAAGTGGTCAAGATTATCTCTTTCTTTTTTTATTCAATAAGGGCAAAATAGTTAATTAACTCACACCTATACCTATCATTTTCTTTTTTTAATTTAAAATGTTTTACCCCTTGTTTTTAAAACTTTTTATACATTGTTATTTTTATATAGATTGCATCATTAAATTCATTACATTTTCTCTTTAATTCCCATATAATCTTGCAAATCGTATTTTTCACCCGAATTAGCGAAATTACACTGATGACCTACACTATTGTTACATCACTGTAAATAAACTTTAATCTTTCACTATAACTTACAGTAACATCATATAATCTTGACTACTATACCAAACTTTTATACCCGATATTAAACCACTCCAATTAACAATAACATCTACATAATGACAATCTAACAACCAAATGACACTACACCATATTATACTAATGTAAAATTTAGCAAATTTGTAATGAAAACATCTACTTACACCATTAAATATATGATATTACAACACTCCAACTAAAAGTAGCACAATTATTATAACAACCAAATGACATTACATCAACATAAACCAATGTAAACTAATGTAAACCAATATTAACAAATGTAAAACAATTTGTAAAACAAACTAATCACCATTGCACCCGATATTATACCATTCAAACTTCTAGCAATACTTTCATTACAACAACCAAACAACCAAACAACATTAAATCATGTAACTACGCCACTATAACCAAATTTTAAAACTATAAAGAAATCAAATAAACACAACTACACTACTGTAACAAAATTAACCTAATGTAAAATAATCTGTAAAATAATGTAAACCAATCTATAAACTATTGTAATTACACCACTAACATTTTTTTTCAATGTAAACCACTATAGCTAAAGAAAAAACAATATTTTCTCTTGTGTGTCTTCTACTAATTTGTAAACATGCTTGAAATCTTGAATGAGAGATTGAAAACTCATTTGGGTTTGTGTTTTGAGAGAGACTTACTTTTGATAAAAAAAATCCATTTCTAGGTTTTCTTGTTTTCTTTCATTTTTAACAAAAACCCTCTTTCTTTTGAGGTTAAAGCCATTTCTCGTTAATAAACCTAGATCTAGATCATAGTGTGAACTCATATTTGAACCCAGATCTAAATGGTGGTATGGTGGCAGCAATAGTGCAAACCCATACATTAACCCAAATCTGGACCCGTACTTGAACCATATCTTCAGTGGAGAAAGGGTGGTGTTCGACCGGTGGTCGAGACAAAGAAGATGTTGTGGTGGTCGAGATGAAGAAGATGGCATGGTGTTCGAGACGAAGAAGATGACGTGGTGTAAAAGTATAAAAGTCGACTCAGGTCATTAGATGAGGGGATGCGGGAGGTGACAAAGATTATGGCAATGGCAATTATGGCGAAAGTGTGATGGCGGTGGTAAAGTGGTAGTGGTGGTAGTGGTAGAAGGATTGGGTTATCAGGTGGAGTTCATCTAAATGAGAAAAGAAAAAAATGACTTTTATATAGAGTAGATGGAAATTAGGTTTGACCTAAGTACAATGGTTCAAAAGACTTATTTGCCCCTCATTTGATCTATGCCATCCATCTTAAAAAGTAAAAAAATCATAAAATCAATGGTTAGAAGATGAGTTAAAGGGTTCTCATAAAAACTAAGGGTTCTCATATGAGCCCATTCCTTATTAATATAAAACTAATTAATAAAAAGTGGGTCCAACATATATTTTGTCTTTTAGTTTAGGGATAACAAGACATTTCACACTCATTTAACCCCAAAAAGTAACGGACGTCCACTATAGGGACCAATCATGTTACGGTTTGGTAAACAGTTTGGACCAATAATGTAATTTCTCAAAAGTTAGGATCAAAACTGCAATATAGGCATACCAGAGGGACCAATCATGTAATTAACTCTTTTATATATATTGAGTTCACCCTCTCCCCTGGAAAAATAATTTACTTTCAGCCCCTGCTTCCCCTATAACCTAGTTCAAGCCCCGTCATTGCTTACTTAGTTATAACTTCTAGCTTTATATTCAATTCAAAAGATTATAATATTTTAAATTTCATAATTTATTTTAATCAGATTGTATAACTATCTATCAAACTTAATGAAGTTTTAATGATTAATGACTAATTTTGATCGGATTTCAATAAAAAACCACCAACTTAACAAACTATAATTATTTAAATAGAAAAACATTGTTCCCAAGTGATAAACTCATACAAGTCATGCCAATGCCCCTTGACAAATAGCCACACCTTTGTTGTTATAATTATGCGGGAACTCAACTTAATGAAGTTTAAGGGGTTGTTAATCTTGATGAAATAGTGTAAGGGTTCATTGTGTAATTTCCCTTTAAAGATTGTTAGTAGTTAGTTAAGTTGGTTAATGCTTGTTAATAAAAAGGTTTGAGAGAGTTAGTTCATAATTGTAATCATAATCATAGTGAATATACATTTTCGAGTTCTTAGTTCTAGTACCCTATTTTCTTTGATTTGGTATCAAAGCATCAGGTAGAACAAGAACAGTGAGAAGCCATAATTGATTTAGAGGATTGAATCAACACAACATTCATAAGACAAATATCAAAGATACGAAGGACTGGATTCAGATCCATAATCTAGTAAGAAGTACTCAAGATGAACGAAGAAGACAATAGCGACTACCACTTCAAACAATCAAGTGGTAATAATTCACGATAATATGACAATTCCACTATAGTGACCTATGCTTACCGCCATGAATTACTTGATTTGGGTGATAAAACTGAAGGTGATATTCAATGTTTATGGCCACTGGGATGTAATTCAACCCTAGGAAGGAGCGACTATTGATGTAAAGAAGAACAACATGACAATTGCCTACTTGTACCAAGTAATGCTAGAGGAATTTGTCTTGCAGGTTGTGAACCTTCAAAATGCAATAGGCATATGGAATTCCTTAAAGACAAGATTTATAAGGATCACCAAGGTGAAAAAGGCTTGGCTGCAAACTCTGAAAAATGAATTTGGCAACATGAAGATGAAGGAAGAAAAGTCAATAGATGAATTCACTGTAAGACTGTCAGTGATAGCATCCAAGGCAAGTGATTGGGTGAACCATTTGCTAAATCCGTTCTCATGAGAAAGCTGCTTGATTCAGTACCTGAAAGGTTCATCTAAATTGTTGCCTCAATACAACAATTCGTGGACCTTGATACTTTTTTCTACTAGAAGTCATTAGGTGACTCAAAGCATTTGAGGAAAGAACTAGGGTAAAAAGAAAATAGTCCCAATAGAAAGAGAATCAATTACTGCTGCTGATTTACTATGAGTGGCAAGAATGGAAGAAGAGCCATGAATCAAAGAACAAGTCAAACATAAAGTACAAAAGAGGGCCAAGAGGTAGCAAGGGACAAGAATACTCCAAAGGGAAAGAAAAACAGTAGTGTCGGTCAAGAGGCAAGAAAGAAAGGTTGGGACAAGAATAGAAGCCAGCCTATGGTGTACTTGGGAGTTGAACTAGGGTCTAAAGGATACAGACTCTATGACCCGGTAAAACAAAGGTTGTTGGTGAGTAGAGATCTCTTATTTGAAGAAAATAAGAAACGAGATTGGCCATAAGTTGAACAAGGAGTATGAACAAACACGCCTAGCTTTATGAACTTATAGTGGAGAATGACACTATGCAGGTCTTAGTGAGTAATAGTGGGGGACGTGAGTCACAATCAACTCAAAGGCAAGAAGTATAAGATGACAACCATATTCTAAACAATGGTGGATCCTCAGGTGAGATAAAACAAAGATAGCTACGAGATCAGGCCGAGTCTTAGTGTTACCTTTAAGATTTAATGACTATGCACTTTATAGTAGAGGCGAGGGCAAGTAAGCTCAACTCATGAAGAAGAAGAAAACATTGAGTTGTTGCTAGCATAGGTAGGGGAGCCTCAAAGCTACCAAGAAGCAATGACTCAGGAGAAATGGAAGGAGGCTATATATACTGAGATCGAAGCCATTGAAAGAAAAAAGACTTGGGTCTTAGTTGAATTACCAAGAAATGCCAAGGTCATAGGGTTAAAATGTTTGTACAAGTTGAAAAAAGATTGTTAAATCTAGGAATAATAGATCTAGATCCTTTTGTATAGGCTTAGAGCTTTAATCAAAACTTGTAATCAATATTTGTAATTCATTATTTGGATGTATGCTTTATGTATATAGGTTAACCCATATGTGTGTTGATTTATATGTATGATGGCAGGTAAAACATTATGCTTGGTCAATTTGTGAAATTGACTTAAGTGTAAGAACCATCTATGGATGAACAATTTTGTTCTTCCATACATATGCTTCTTACAAAAAAACCATCCGAAGATCTTCTGCAGATGAACAATCAACTCTGGAGTTCAAGTGAAGGATTCAAGTAAAGAGTTCAAGTGAAGACTGTTATGGAAGAATAAACCTCTGCGGATGTGCAAACACCCGTGGAAGACAATCTAGCAGCAGGGTCCAAACACTTGTATTTAAATAATACAAGTGTTACAAGTCAACAAGACAATTTCAAATCCCAAGAGATCCAGTGTTTCCTTAACTGAATTGTCTATAAATATGAGTCCTAGGTTTCACATCAAACATAGACAGCCAACCAGACGACAAACACAAAACATCACATCGATTCACACAATCAATCAAACACAAACCCTAGCAGCCGTCATATCAATACATCACCACCATCAACACATTCAAAGCAATTATTGTTTATAGCATTTATTATTTATTCATCTGTAATCATTAATCAGTTTTAATGAAATACTTTTGAATCAAATCTTTTTTGTTTATTTATTATGCTCGTATCATTGTGTTCGTGATAATCAACATTTACTCTGTTTGATATTTTCTAAAACAATTAAACAGGGTTAATGTTCATTCCAAAATTATTAACTTGATTCCATTCTAATACTGATAATTCCTGATTGCGATCATTGGATTCATCGAGATGCTAGTGGAAATATAACCAAGAATAATGCAAGGTTAGTAGCCGAAATATACGTTTAACAGGAAGGGGTGGATTATGAAGATTTTTTTCCACCTGTTGTGAGAATAGAGACAATAAGGTTAGTATTAGCCTTTTTAACAAAAATGAAATAGAAGGTGTATCACTTTGTAGTGAAAACAACATTCTTGCATGGAAGGTTGGATGAAAAGGTGTATGTTTCTCAACTCTAAGGTTATGAAGTGAGGGGGAGGAACATAAGGTATACAGGTTGCATAAGGCGCTTTATGGGCTAAAGGAGGCACCTAGGGCATGGAGTTGGCAACTGGATGAAGTGCTAAAAGAGTTAAGATTGAAAAGGTGACAAACGGAGGCTGCTGTGTATGTTAAAGAAGGATTTAATTCCCTGATTCTAGTAGGTGTGTATGTTGATAACCTTGTTATGGATGGAGATAGTCCAATAGAAATATAATAATTCAAACAATAGATGAAACTGAAGTTTGCAATGACAGACATAGGGCTATTATGTTACTATCTGGGGATTGAAGTAAAAGAAATAAAAAAAATGTATATGTGTTAAGCAAGATGGGTATGCTACTAAAATGGTTAAGCTGACTAGGCTAGAAGACTGTAATAAGGTTATGATTGCAATGGAGCATGGGTTAAAGTTATGCAACAAGGCGTAGGGGATTAGTATAAACCCTTCTGAGTTTCGAAAACTAATTGGGTCCCTAAGATACCTAACTCAGACTAGGCCTGACATAATGTACCATAGGGTATATGAGTAAATTCATGCAAGACCCATAAGAGGAACATTGGAAGACAGTTAAACATATTGCAAGGTATGTAAAGGGATCCATTCATTATGGAATCATGTATAGCTACAAGGATGCAAGTGGCTTAGTTGGATACAGTGATAGTAACTATTCCATTGGTGAAAGGGATGGAAAGAGCACCTCAAGAAATGTGTTTTATTACAATGGAAGTCCAGTCACCAGGAATTTGCGAAAGCAGTCCACAGTTGCACCATCCAGCTGTGAAGCTGAGTTTATGGCAGCGATATCTGCTGCTTGTCAAGCATTGTGGCTACATGGAGTGCTAGAAGAAGTCACGGGGAAAAGGCAAAACTCTTTTATGTTGAAAGTAGACAACAGAGCAGCTATGACATTAATGAAAAATCCAGTGTTCCATGGGAGGTCTAAGCAAATAGATGTTAAATATCATTTCATAAGATATTGTATTGAGAATAACCAAATTCGGGTTGAATTTGTAGAAGGAGCAATGCAGAAGGTAGATATTCTTACTAAGGCATTTCCTAGGATGAAATTTGTTGAAATTAGATTGATTCTTGGTGTGAAGTGTATGAGTCGAGGTTTTTAGAATTAGGGGGGAGATTGTTGGTATAATTCTGCAGGAATTAGACTTAATGAAATTTAAGGAGTTGTTAGTACTAATGAAATAGTGTAAGGGTTCATTGTGTAATTTTCGTTTAAAGATTGTTAGTAGTTAGTTAAGTTTGTTAATGCTTGTTTATAAAAGGGTTTGAGAGAGTTGGTTCATAATTGTAATCATAATCAGAATGAATATACATTTTCGAGTTCTTAGTTATGGTACCCTATTTTCTTTGAACCACTTGGCTAACATATTCATTAGCGGAAAGTTTTCAAATATCCAAATCTTTAAACACAAGATACTCAAAAATCATAAAATTACCTTAAAAGGCCTAGATAAATCTTTTGATACTATATTTTAACTTGTTTTATTTTTTATTTAAATAAAGATCATAATGAATATGAGGTATGTATTTCTCCAAATAATATATGAACCACCTTAAAATCATTAACCAGGTTTAAAAGTTAACTATTTGAAAATATTTTATCTTTTAAGTTCGTAAATCCTTGTTCAACAAGTAATAACAAACAAACTCGGGTGTCGTTTATATCATCTAACGTGTCTATGTTGTTCTAAAAATATGAGTACTTGCCAACCTTAATTTGACGTGTAATATCTTTAAATCAAAACCCTCTAATGAATCAAAATTCTTTCAACCAAAGGTTAAGTTTTGTCCTTGAATATAAAATTTTATATCATTTACTGGGTTTTTAGTAAATACACGAGTTTGTATAACTAAATGAATAAGTAATGCATCATTATTGCATTCACAATTTGACCTTTTGCAAAACAAAATATGTTAAACAAAAGCAATTTGTCATAATTGTTCTATAACTTATGAAAAACTAACCTAACAACCTTAAGACTGCATTTATCAAAAACACTAATAGAACAAAATCCCGATTATAACAAATCTAGAGGATTAGTTTAGTAACATATACTAAAATGTACAAAATATAATGTGCTTGATCCTCCGCTTGCTAATTTCCGGATATTTTCATAAGAGTGGATAAATTTGTGAAGTAATGATAAATGTTTGTTTTAGAAAAAATATTGAAATCAAGAGAATGGTGGGGAATTTTTGTAAGGGAGGAAGCAAGATTTATGTCCATCCTTCTCACCTCATGAACCACGATCCTAACCTAGGAAAGAAAATCTCGCCTCTATATGCACGTTCCTCACCTAGTAAAACGTGAACAATGCTTAGGTACGAGGGAGGGATATGGTAGTCCTCCTCACCTTGGTTATTGTTGCCTTGCCTCGTTTATCTTTAAAGCTAGTCTGAAAAGGAGCGAGTCATTCTTCCTCGCCTCATTTACTATAATCTCGCCTAGTTAGAAGTGAAGGACAATAAGTTAGTGCTTTTTCTTACCATGTTGGCCAGAAACACAAGGAATATCTCACTACACGATGAAACAAAGAAAATGTCTTTTCTGGACACGTCAGTAATACATCCTTTTCCACATGGGCGAGGAATCATGTATATATCTCGCTAAAAGCGAGGGTCATAGTCAGAATGTTTGATATCTTTTTCTTTTTCAAAAAATAAAGTTAATGGCTGAATAGGTAATTGTGTGGGGACATTAAATTAATTTTGGTAATTTCTCATAGGATGATATATATTCAAGAATATGAGGAAGTCAAATATAAAAAAAACATTAAAAATGTCTAGTATTACAGTTCCCATAAAGTCCTTATATTGTCTAGTTGATGCCTTGTTTGTTAGTTTGAGGTCCTAAATTCTGGTAGAGTTTGTGATTGGGTGAATTACCTTGGCATTCAAATCTAGTGAGATTGCAGTAGTTAAGGATGAAACATGATCAATGATGTCTTAGTTTAGGAAGAGCAGTGCCCATTTGTTTAAAATGTTATATTTAACAAGTTGGGTTGATTAACATTTATATTTCAGCTTAAGAAGGAGCGTTGATTATGTTAGAGTGAGAATTTGTATTGGTGTTTTTTAAATTTTTTACAACGGAAGATAATTTAACATACAACGATTTAAAACCATATGAAAACCTCTAACCATAGATCCATTTGCAAGATAACAAGAAACAGAAAAACAAGTCATTCAGGTTTAAATGTACAATGTTTGAATAGTTGGTAGCCAAAGCACTTTAACGAAATATTAAACCCATTTATGTTAAGATGTTTATAAAAATCAAGACCCATAGAACTCTTATTAACCTCTCCTAGAACTTTATCTAACTGTAGGTAAAGATCATCATATTTTATATCGATATTTATAACTAACATGAAATATTATCATTTACTGTTTCAATCAAATAATAATTAATATTATGGATTTAGACTATTCAAAATTCACTGCTTTACCAAATGATAATAAGCTTGATACCAAGTAATTCTAACATTTACTTATTCAACCCAAACCTATTCAACTAACAATGACCAAGATTAAACGAACATGCTATGCACTTTCTAAACTTAGGTCAATAATCTTTAGGGTTTACATCATGTTCTATTGATATTCATTTCAAACACTACTATTATTATTTTAGTAACTCAGATATATATACACAGCATAACATACTGGAACTCATTGTGGTTTAAACAGGCTCAAAAGTTTGTTAAACATGAAGTAGTGCAAGTATATTTAGAATATACATTCTAGAGTTGTATAAAAAAGCTGGATTAAAATGTAATCGTGGTTAACTAAAGGAGAAGAAACGAGCTCAGCCTGAAACACAGGATTGTTGTATGTAGTATAATAAAAAGAATTTAAGGGAATTATGGGGATTGAACCCGACGTGAATCGAACACGAAACCTTCTGATCTGGAGTCAGACGCGCTGAAATTGCGCCACGGATCCCAAGTGTTCTTCTTTCTCATATATATAGTAATTGCACATTTGATATTGACTGTTAATGACCATAACACCAAACGTTTTTAGAAGTTTAAGCGTAAAATTGCACCCCTTCACCAAAGTTTAAGCTGTAAAATATTAATTTCTTAATCTTGTAAACATAAATCAGATTTGTAACAATCAAAAAGGCTATTTGGGTAATGAAGCATAAAATTAAACTCTTTGATTTACGTTATCGATCTACACTGTTCATAAGTAAGTTATCTTCATATCAATAATTACTATTGTTAAAACAAAAAGAAGTTAATATAAATTTGGTAAATTTTACGTTAGGTCTTAAAATGATTTTATTAACTCTAGAACAACCTTTTATTAAGGGTTACGTTAGGTATTGGCTAAGGTATCGGTGTCAACTGATATAATTATTTTTTTTTGGTGTTTCATTTAGAAGGTATAACACGAGAATTTCAAGCGACCTCAATCTTTTCTTACGATCAACATCTTTGTACTTGTGAAATATAGTTATGATCCCATTACCAGTTAATTATATGAAAATATATATACTTTTGTCTTACTAAATATAAAACTTTAACTAGATAAAATAGTTATCGTTTTAATTTATTTAATATAAGCCCAATTTGTCACCTAAAATTATAAATAAAAAAAGCGTAACCACCCACTAAAACAAGACCAAAGTTAATCTATATATAATCAATTTTAACCTGTGTACTAATTTCTTATTGTATAGTTTTGGGTGGACCAAAAGGTTGTTTTTTCCATTCCTCTTAATTGAGTGACTATATCAATACATTGCGTCACATTATTAGTTATGTAGGTTTGATCCCTTTTTAATTAATGTTTCCTTTAATTTTTTTATACAAGCGTAGTCTACAAATATAGGTACGAAAAAAATTGTTATCCCAGTCGTGTAGTGCTTGGCACCAATACTAGTTACCAGTTAAAACTCATTTTATTATTTTCTAACTTTCTATAACGGTGACAATTAATGTATATTCATATAAAGCTAGCAGGAAATTAGCTGGTTATAAACATCAAATACTCCTGGATCATTTTCAAAGCATCAAAAATTTTAGAAAACAATATAAAAATTATTTATATTTAAATAACATTTTATTTGTATTGTGTTTTTTCTCAGTAACAACAAACTTTGCTTGTGTGGAGCACCCACATATATTGACACCATAAAAAAGAAAATATTTTTAATTATAAAATAAAATGATAGATAACAACATATTGTATAATCTATAAATAACAATAAGAAAAATAACATTTTGTGCTATCTTTTTCAACATTATAAGTTTTTGAAAAATACATTAATTAAAATATATCATTATCATTGTGTACTTTTAGCTGTAAAACATAATAATATATAACAAGTTTATATAAATTATTAAAAAAATAATAAATATAACACAAAATGATATAAAATATAAAAGACAACTATTAATGATGCATATGTTCTCATTCCCTAATCTCTCTTTTGTGTTTTCTTGTCTTATCCGTCCATGGCATGATGTAAAAATAACAATTTTTATTTTGTTTATTATTTATTTTGTTCGTTTTAGTCATTCAAGGTACAAAAAATATCCATTCTGCCATTATCATTATGTAAAGTTAAAATAGCCCTAATGCAATCATTTTTGTTAAATAATTCATTCTTTTTGTAAGATTGCATGTACTATTTATTTGCAACCTTTACACGCTAATGCAATTTTTTTACATAAAATGAAAACATTTGTTATAATTTTATTTATGAAAATATAACTTTTTCTATACTCAGAATGCGACCTTTATTAAATATTTAATAAAAAAATATGACATTTTTCTTACTGTAAATGCAATATTTACAATTTTAGATACAACATTTGGTTACACTAAAATGCAACCTTGTAACATTATTATATATTTCAAGTACTACGATTACGATTGCAACCGTGTAACATTATTATATATTTCAAGTACTACGATTGCAATTAGTATGCAAAAACCTCCTACCATTGCTGGAAGCTCACAACCTTCGAGAGATGGTTTGATGATGGCGGGAAACACTCTCTGTTGGAACCCTTGGAAGATTAACATTTAGTCTTTGTGTATATATTTTATAGTTTGTACTAGTATAGGGACTAGTTTTGTAAATTGTTAGTTCCTTAGTTGCTAGTATAAATAGCTTAGACTAGAGAGTTAGTTAGAATATATATAAGAGATACGAAGAAATACATGCAAATAGAGAAAACAAGAAGCAACCGCATGCAATTCTCAGTTATAATTTACAGAGAATTCAAGTAAGTTGTTGAGATTGAATGCTTGAATTGCTAACTGCTTTCTTACTCTTGTAATTGTCTTAGCTATATCAATGAACTGTGAATTTGTTGATACTGCTTGAATCGATTACAATTGTTTGTGTTTCACTTGAATTGTTCTCATAGATCATTACAGATTGTCTCATTTGATCCTATCAATTGATATCGGAGCCTATCAACTGGTTCTGATCCGATCAATTGTTCTATCACTCTCAAATGACTCAAAAGTTATAAGTTTATTCAAAGGTTTAACCACATAGATTTATTGCAAGTTGACTCAAGAGCCTTACTAGAGTGTATGATAATTCTTTTGTAAAAAAACTATCCTTATGACCTAAACATCTATAGACTAGAATGTTTGATAATCCTTCAATACAAAAACTATCCCTATGACCTATACTTCTATAAATACTATAGTTTGTTGCATAAAAACATCAAATAATAGTCAATAAAGATACATATTCAAAGTTCAAACAATACTAGAATATCTTCGTGACTTGTTCTCCAATCTTCCTTCAAACCCGTGGACAAAACCGATCAGCGATGGGTCTAATGTTGCTAGATTAGCTAACACACTAGGTGTTGATTCGAGTCAAATTCAGATCTTGGATGCTCCTTCATCATACACCTCTAGTGCAAAAAGACTTAACCTCGAGTTTTGAAAGAACTACTTTCATAGCATCTTTGTCCATGTAGTTGTTATAGTCTTGGTATTTGTGACATCCGTCACCAAAATAGGTGCATTGACCATTGACTTTGACATTTTAATTTTAACTCTTTGACTTGTTTGAGTATGAACTTTGATTTGAAAATAGACTTAATGATGACTTGATCTGTGTCTAGTACATTAGACACGTGCAGACACGCTAAGTTTCAGAACTGTGCATTATGGGCTTAGGGGTTGTTTGACAACTTCTGAATGATTAAGTGTTGAAACAATAAGAGTTTTGAATCATTAAGTGCTGAATCATTAAAAGGTCTGAACCATTAAAAGCTAGTATATAATTTAACTATTTAAAAACAAATGTCTGACCAATTCAGGTAATATGTCTTAACCATTCATCATTAGACCTCTTAACAATTCAGCATAAGTATAATGCTTAACCATTCAGAGGTAAATCTCTTAACCATGCAGACATGTGCTTGCGAAACAAATAGTCTGAACCATTAAGTGCTGAACCATTCAGACATTTAAACCATTAAGAGGCTGATTAAGAGGCTGCCAAACAACCTCTTAATATATTATCTTACATTTTCCTCGTTCTAGCATTTTAGTTATCTTGCAATACTATTTATTTGATACGTGCGTAATTTTCATGATGTTACATCAGAGTAGTAATACTCTATGCACATATATTCTTGTTCATTGGGTTAATTTTAAGACTTATAGCATTGGCCTTTTAAATGTTCCAACATTTGTTTCATTTGATATTTATCATGTTGAGCATAAGTTACTTTTGCTTGTCCCCTGGTGGTGGGATTCAAATGGGATTTTTCCTGGTTAACTATGTTTGATGTAAGGTCAGTTAACAAAGTGTCTTATGACAACCCCAATTATTATATCTCTGTATTTCCACTATAAGCAACAAGTGCAACTATCATCGCCATGGGTTGTTCAATGAGGACATCTGAGAGCTATCTGTGAAAAAATTTGGTCGTGCCATCAAGAGCTGTTGCGTAAACATTCCGACTAAGTCTCCTCAACCTCAAGTAGCATAGAAGGGATGTTACGAGTATGGTCAAACTGGGCATTTCAATAAGAATTGCCCAAAGCAAAAAAAAAACAATAACCATGGTAGTGTTGCTGACAACTACGGGCAATAAAATAGAAATGGTAATGGAAATACTGGTGTTAAGGGTAGAGCATTCGTCATTGGTTCAGGTGAGGCTCGTAATGATCCTTCTATTGTAACTGGTAAATTTCCTATCAATGGTTGTCTGCCTCTATTCTGCTTGATTCTGGTGCTGATAGGAGTTTCATTTTGCATAAGTTTAGTTGACTGCTAAATGATAATTTTGTATCCTTAAATACGAATTATACAGTAGGAATAGCAAACGATAAGATCATCAAGTCTTCGCATATATAGGGGTTGTAAAATAAGTCTATAAGGGCATGATTTCGATATTGATCTTCTATCTATTACACTTGCTAGCTTTGATGTCGTCGTTGGCATGGATTGGTTGTCTAAGAACTAAGCCGAAATCATTTGTCATGAGAAATCCGACTACCTTTGCTTGATAGAAAGATACTCACTGTGGAAGGCGACAAGTGTGGTGCAGTGGTTGGCATCATCTCAAACATGAAAGCTCAGAAGTGTTTGAGGAAAGGCCATTCAATGACTTTAGCCCTAGTTACTAAAAATACTACTAAGGAGAAATGACCGGAAGACATTCCAGTTGTTAGAGATTTTCCTGAGGTATTTCCCGAGGACTTACCTAGCCCTCCTCCACACAGGCAGGTAGAGTTTTAGATTGAGTTAGCACCTGGATCAGATCTGATTGCTCAGGCGTCGTATCGTTTAGCACTGAACGAACCACAAGAGTTGTCTAAGCTATTGCAAGAATTTTTGGACAAGGGATTTATATGTCTTAGATCTTCACCCTAGGGAGCTCTAGTGCTTTTGGTGAAAAAGAAAGATGGAACCTTCAGAATGTGTATAAACTACCGGGAGTTGAACAAGGTGACGATCAAAAATAGATATCCACTCCCGCATATTGATGAACTGATTGACAAGTTATTTGGGTCAAGCTACTATTCCAAGATTGATATGACATTAGGTTATCATCAGGGACGGGTTCAGGATGAAGACATCTCGAAGACGCATTCCAGACTCGTAATGGGCACTATGAGTTCATACTTTTTGATTGACCAATGCCCCAGCAGTTTTCATGGACCTCATGAACCATGTTTGCAAACCTTATTTGAATAAGTTTGTTATTGTCTTTACTGATGACATACTAATCTACTCTTAGAATAAGGAAGATCATGAGAAACATTTGAGGATCATTCTAGATTTGTTGAAGAATGAAGGATTGTATGCAAAGTTCTCAAAATATGACTTTTGGATGCGAGAAGTGCAGTTTCTTGGTCATGTGGTGAACAAAAAGGGTATACATGTAGATACTTCAAAGATTGAAGCAACTAAGGATTGGCCGGCACCGAGAACGCCTACTGAGGTACGACAATTCCTTGGTTTGGCAGGCTATTACAAACGATTTATTGAGGGATTCTTAAAGTTAGCATAACCTTTGTTGCCTTAACCCACAAGGGAACCATCTACAAATAGGGCAGCCAAGAGGAATTAGCATTTCAGACACTTAAAGACAAAATCTACAGTGCGCTGATCCTAGCTTTACTAGAAGGAACTGATGATTTCGTTGCTTATGTGATGCATCCATCTAGGGTTTTGGATGTGTACTGATGCAACACAACAATGTCATAGCTTATGCGTCTAGACGACTCAAAAAACATGAGAAGAACTATATAACACATGATCTAGAATTAGGAGCTGTAGTGTTTACTCTGGAGGCACTATTTATATGAGACCAAGTACACTATCTATATAGATGACAAGAGCCTCCAGCACATATATGATCAAAAGGAGTTGAATATGCGGCAACGGCGTTGGCTAGAGTTGCTCAACGACTATGATTGTGCCATTAAGTATCACCCAGGTAAGGCTAATAAGGTAGCTGACGCCCTCAGCCGAAAGAAAACCCCTAAACCTCATCAAGTATGCGCAATGACCATCCATTTTGGCTTGCCAGTGAAAATCAAGGTTGCCCAATCTGAGGCCTTGAAATTAGAGAATCTGAAGGCAGAATCCATGCGAGGCATGTAGAAATAGTTAGAGACCAAGGTTGATGGAATTTGTTATTTCATGGAACGGATCTGGGTACCATAGTATGGGAATTTACGAGAGCTAGTAATGGATGAAGCTCATAAGTCACGTGACTCAATTCATCCAGGTTCAGACAAGATGTACCAAGATCTGAAGAAGTGTTACTAGTGGCCGAACATGAAAGCTGAGATTGCAACCTATTTTGGCAGATATCTAATTTGCTGTAAAGTTAAGGTGGAATAACAAAGACCATCCAGTTTACTTCAGCAACCAGAACTTCTAGTGTGGAAATGGGAGCAAATCTCGATGGAATTTGTCACAAAGTTGCCTAGGACTCCCAGCAGATTCGATACTATTTGGGTTATAGTAGATTGCTTAACAAAATCCACTCACTTTCTACCAATTCGAGAGACTGATCGAATGGAGAAGTTGACACGAATTTATCAAAGAGAAATAGTCTCTTGGCATGGTGTGCCAATATCTATCATATCCGATCGTGACGCTCGATTCACTTCTCATTTCTGGCAATCATTGCAACGATCATTAGGAACGTGGTTGGACATGAGCATTGCGTAGCATCCACAAACTGATGGTCAGAGTGAACGTACAATTCAAACACTAGAAGATATGTTACGTGCCTGTGTGATTGATTTTGGTAGTAATTAGGAAACTCATTTACCATTGGTTGAGTTCTCTTACAATAATAGTTATCACACCTCAATCAAAGTCACACCATATGAGGCACTGTATGGCCATAAGTGTCAATCACCAATCTGTTGGGCAAAAGTCAGAGAAAGCCAACTTACGGGTCTTGAGCTTGTGCACGAGACGACTGAGAAGATTGTGCAAATTCGTAACCGTATGGCCGCAACACGTTATCGATTGAAGAGTTATGCTGATAAACGTCGTAAGCCGTTGGAATTTCAAATTGGTGACAAAGTACTCGTAAAAGTCTCACCCTGGAAAGGCATGATACGCTTTGGAAAATGTGGAAAACTAAACCCTAGATACGTTGGACCGTTTGAGATTGTCAAACGGATTGGTCTAGTAGCCTACCAGCTAAATTTACCTAAAGAGCTTTGTGGAATACACAACGTGTCTCACGCGTCAAACCTAAGAAAATGTATATTCGATGAATCACTCATTGTCCATTAGAGGAACTGCCGGTTTATGAACAACTTCGTTTCATTGAAGAACTAGTTAAGATTATGAATAGAGAAGTCAACACCCTGAAGCGTAGCAAGATTCCCATCGTGGTCGTTCCATCCCGACGATGCCTCCGCTATTGATCGCTAGTCACCGTTGTTCGGTATGAATTGTGCGTTTCTTTCTTGATTGCTACTTGTGTTTATTACGTACGGTTTCAAGAGATCATTTACTCGAGTTCAAGGGGTTCGATAACCGGGTTTGTGTATGGACGAAAGTGTGTTGTTTGCACATTGTTTGTATCTATGATGTATGCAGTTACGCATGCAGCTATGCATGCAGTCATGCGATGTAGTGTATGGGTGTGTTGCTGCATATGTGAACATATATAGGAATACATATATGTGTGTTTGTGTGCATTTTTGACATATGTGTGAAGTATCGGTGCTCACATGGGTGGTGCAGGTTAGTATATATTATATTGTGCGAAGAGTATGGATGTACATGGCTGAGTTTTGGGTGCAGATTCATTGCATTGTGTGTGTGTTTTTTGTTGGTGTATGTGTGCTTGTGTTATGGTTATGAGTTGTGGGTGTGTGTAGTAATGCTTGTATGTGTGGATATATATATA
>BJCM01089100.1:0-25647 GCA_018326385.1 Flaveria bidentis | reverse complement strand
TATATATATATATATATATATATATATATATATATATATATATATATATATATATATATATATGAAATAGTATGCTATCAAACCAAAATAACAACCATAGGGTGTTCGTTGAAACAACCTTTCAAGCACAAGATGTTTTAGAAGGAAGAGATGAAGATGAAGATGTTCTTGAATGTCTAGCCTCCAAAAGAGAAGACCTCAAGCTTGTATACCCACAAGCCTTAGCAAACACCTAACTTGTTAGGTAGTAGAGCACTAAGACCAACTCCTTCTTGAACAATCTAAAATCAACCAAGAAGTTCTTGAAGAGCTGCCAAGAAATCCGAAAATTTCAGCTCCTTTTGTTCTTCTCGGATCCGAAATTATTAGGTCCTTTGAGAGAGTATATTGCTTTTGTGTGTGTAAGAGAAAGTGGGGTTAGTGAGAAGAGTGCAAGTGTGTCTAAAGGTCTTCCAAAAGATAAGATAAAGAAACCAAAACCCAAGGCCTATGGGCGGCCGAAAATGGGTATTTGAAAATGGGTTCCCTCCATTTTCATTTTTATAAAATGTTACACTCTTAACCCATTACTTTATAAAACTAAAACCTCTTTTAATTTTATAACATTAACACACTTTTATTTGTTATTATTTAACTCACTTAAATAATAAAACAAATAATTTTTCATGAACAAATTATCCATATAATATTGTTCTATTACAAAAGAAACGTTTTAGAAAACCCATTTTCTAAATTGGTGTCAATATTTATTTGTATGATATCATCTACAAATAAATATTTATTGGTGTTTATATAGCTTGTTATTGGGTATGACCCGACTAGGATCATAACGTACTAACCATATCAATCTTGTATGTGTCTTGGGCATATAAGATCCAACATCAATATGATGAAATGTTTCATATTTTGAACGAAGGGTGTCCTTCCTAATGCTTCGGATTTCATCACTCCCTTCACAGAGTGTATGAAGAATCTTCTACAAGGAATTTGCTGTTTTATAATTTTCACATTTAATCAATATTTCTTCTTGTAAAGCCATACTAAGCAAGCTGTATGCTTTGATATCAACTTTAACCTTCTTAATATCATCCGGTGACAGATCTTTCGTGCTTATGGGTTGATTGTTATCATTATAATCCGGCCCGAGGGTGGGTGGAATATAATGACCTTCTGTTATAGAGACCCATAAGTCAGAATCTGTATAATTTACATGATTCCTGAACTTGATTTTCCAGGATTTGAAATCTGCTTTTGTCTCCAACTTTGGCGGTTGGTAAGATGATCCACTAAAGTTGCTCATGATTAGTTAAGATCTGAGATGTTAACTAATGAATTTGTTCAAAGGATATGAACAAGTTATTGATGCTGGTCAATAACTAAGATATGCTATTCAATCGATTTGAATATAGATCCAAGTTAATCGAACAATGTACTGCTGAACGACAAATCAAGTTTCACACAAACTCTTTGCTTAAAAACAATAGATCTAATCAGTAAAAACTAACAAATCTAAATAATTCAGAAAACAATTAAACACAACTAACACTGATAGATCAATTGATCTAAATCAATGACCACTTGGCTCTGATACCACCTGTGAATCCAAGGATCGCAATCAGGAATTATTAGCGTTGGTTGAAATCAAGTCAACGTTTGCGGAATCAACGTTGGCTTGGTTTAATTGTTTGTATTAAATTTCAATATCAATAAAGATTCAAGAACACGATGAAAGAAACACAATTAATGAATGAGCAAATATTAAATTCAAATGTATTTCATTAAAACATGTTAATGATTACAAACAATGAATGATTGATTTTGAATTTTGTTTTTAATGATGTGACGACTGTTTGGGTTTGGTTGTGTGATTTGATGTGATGTTTTTTAGTTGTGGAAACGTCGTATTGCAGTCGCCATCGTACTTGATTCGAAACCTAGGATCCATATATATAGACAATGATGTTTCTGTTAAGGAAACACCGGATCTCTTAGGATTTGAATTGTTTCTGTTAAGGAATCATCGGAATTCTTGGGATACGCATAACTTCCTTGTTGACTTGTTGACTTGTAACACTTGTATTGTTTGAATACAAGTGTTTAGACTCCACAGGAATATTGTCTTCCATAGTTGATTGTTCTTCCGTAGGAATCTTGTTCTTCCGAAGCAAACCGTTCTTCCGAAGCAAATGTTCTTCCGTATGAATCTTGTTCTTCCGTATGAGACTTGTTGTTCAGTAGGAAACTTGTTCTTCTGCATGAGTCTTTACTTGGAATTCTTACTTCACTCCAGTTGATGGTTCATTCGCAGATGATATTCAGATTTTTTACTTGTAAGAAACATATCTATGGAAGAACAAAATGTTCATCCGTAGATATTTCTTACACTTAGTCAATTTCTGAAATTGACTAAGTAGAATGTTTGTACCTGCAAACATACATAAATCATCACACATATATATGGGTTAACCTATACATTTAATACATACACAATAATGAATTACAACCATTCATTACATATATTAAATCAAGTACTAAGTCTATACAAAATAGACTAGATCTACTGATCCTAGACCTAACAAGAGTCTTGTAATACTTTGAGTTAAGAAACAATATATGCAAGTACCTTGAAAATTATCTCTTTGTGTTCTTTGTTACTTATTATATTATTATGAACTTTTAGAAGAGACTCTGCTTCATTTGATCCAAGTGTAGTATAAGTGAGTTTGAGAGAAAAACCAAGTGTTAAGTGACAAAACCGATACTGCAATGTATCCTAGTTTTATTGTCATTCTAGTTACAAAGGCACACACCGGATCAAACTTAAAACCCCATACCAAAATGAAACCCTAAAGCCAGTACCAATGGTGATCTAAGAAATCGATTAAAACACATAATTTAGGAAGAGTAGAGGAAAGGTACCTAACATTAAATTCTCAAAAGCGTTTCTAAAAAGAAATACACAGAGAAAAAATAGTACGTAAACCCAAAAAAAGACAACAAAGAATCAAACTCTCATCTATTAAAAATCTAAGCAAAGCTCATACCACACACACTAACATATAAACGCCAACAAAAACACAAAATAATATTAAATCATAAACGACGTGGAAAAAGATTCAAGATAATCACCACCAATTGAAAAAACAAAAACGTATTATTTTTGGCAAAAGAGAGAGTGAGAACAAAGGCAGCTAAGAGGTTTGTTACGTAAGATCTCAACATCTAGGGCTCCTTCCTTTACAAGTTACAAGTCCTCAACACCTCTCGACTTGTGAGCAAAACAAAACACCTTACGAACTCAAATCTCCCCAAGGTGCATAACTCACTTTCACAGTTTTACATTCCTCATAATTGTTTATGCTTTCAGATTTGTGTTTTTGAAAATTATCTGCTTCATCCATCTTCCAAATCCCTGTCTATCTATCATCTATGTGTGCGTTTGCGTTTCTATAAGTGTATATTTGCATACGAATCAAGTTTTCCAGTTTTGGTTGCAGTTGAATTGTGCAACAGGACATGTTTGACCATTTCAAATTTGATCTCAAGCTGACTAATATAATCCGTAACTATTTTGTTTCAAGTAAAACATTATTTCTAGATCAAAGTTTTCGGCATGAGTACAGTTATTGACGTTATATTGCTAAATTGTGTAAATTAGAACTTAAAGTTTGTCTAATCATCCTGAATAATGGCTATATGATTGCTTGTGGGAACAGTTATTCAAGGTAATTTGTAATAAGATCGATCGGATTTGATGTTGGGGTTGTTCTCGGATTATTTGTTGTTACGGATTTAGCTCTGAGTCATGGGAAACATACATACTTTTACTCGTATTTGTTTCAGAAAAGGTTCAAGTGTTAGAAACTTATGACATGCTTGAAAAGATAAATTAATTAGAAACTTAGCGCGGCATGTTCATTGTGCAATCCAACTTGTATAATAAGTGAATATACTTCATTGCAGATAGAATTTTGTTTTTTGATTTTTAAGCATAAAGTGCATGACACCTACATTTATGCAAGGGTAAAACTCAGCATTCACAATGTTGTAAGGAATCAAGAGCTTAATTTTGGCAGTCATATTAGTCCTGATGCAAGTTTGGGTACTCAGTACAACATCACAACTCAATAGCCTTGTTGGTTTGTGATACGCAAATGAAACACAAAGGGAGAAATGAAAAACCACCTTTACTATTCGTTTATTCTCGAAGGGGGCAAAAGGGAAATGTTAATAATGGCTAGGAAGTTTGTTAGAATATTGTGGTTATATATAGGAAAGCTAGACTAGGTGAGAGGTATGATTTAGTTTGTTATAACAGAATTTGGCTCCTTGTGTGGAGATTAGGGATTATTCCCTGGTTTATCATTGAGTTTCCTTTTCCTTAAAGATTATCAATAAAGCTTTCCTTCCTTATTTGTTCAATTCCTATTTCAATCCTTAACAGTTTGAGGTTTGATTATACTATCTTCTTCTTTTTGTCATGTGCATTTTTGGTTCCCATTTTTATTTTCTTTTCATACAAAGAAAATGAGATCCGCAGTATCATCCTCTCGTGATACCTTATAAACTGGACTCACTAGATGAAATCCTTTAATGGCCAAATAGAAGTGAGACAGCAATTTCACCTACATTCATGGTACCAATAGCATAGGTGAAATATCAGTCTGATGCACTCATGCCCCAATATGGCAGGGCAGCAGGCACTGCAAACTGCTTCTTTCCTAAGAATCACTATAAGATGGCATTATCTTCCGAATGAATACCATGTTTGTCATCTCATTGTTTCCTGCCTGGATTAATATCACATCAGTTATCATCCGTCACCAATGATTAATATGGGAAAAATCCATCAGATGTGTGTGTTTAAATTACAAGTATCATTATGTCATGCCGATTATGTTTTTATATCTATCGCTGAGGGCATGCATTTTAATTAAGTAATGGGTGTTATGGAGTCATTCATATAGCACAAGCATCTATTTTCTTACCTTCTGCCACATTAATGGTTTTTCTTGGTCCTATGTATTATTTTCAGTGCAGGGTGACATCCTGGCTAAGCTCTATTGCTTCTAAAAAGAATTCAAAATGGTTGCATCAGAAGAGAATAATACGCTTTTTCCAATCTTTATTTTCTCTTTATTGGCTTTGCCTTTAGTACCTTACACAATATTCCAGTTATATCATTTAGCTAGAAAGAAGGCTAGGATTGCCAAGTGCCAATGTTCTGTTTGCTTGCAGTCTGGAAAGTACCGCAAGTCCATCTTTAGGCGTGTCAGTTTCCTATCCTGCCTATAACTCTATTTACATACACTCATTTTTAGTTATCCGTCATTAATTCTTTTCGGAATCATGTCAACAGATATCAAACTTTTCAACTTATAATAACTTGACTCTTCTTATGCTCTGGGTGATAATGGTCATGTTGGCTTATCACATAAAAAGTAGCAGCCATGCGGTAAGTTGGACACAAGTATCTTAAATGTATTTTTCGCATTCCATCTGTATGCATAGCATAGGCTCCGTGCTGAATAAGGAAGGCACCCTCTTGAAACAAGAGTCATTCTTTGTTTGTGCCATTCATAACAGGTAGAAGTTTTTGAACCGTTTAGTATTCTTGGATTAGAACATGGAGCTACGGATTCCGAAATCAAGAAGGCATATAGGAGACTTTCCATCCAGTACCATCCGGATAAAAATCCAGATCCAGGTTGATGATGTTTTTACCATCTATTAAATTTCCATCCCTTCCCCCAATATGTTCTTGATGCTATGTAACGTTTATACTCTAAAGGTAATAACTTTGTTTTTCTTTTCAGAGGCTCACAATTATTTTGTGGAATACATATCGAAGGCTTATCAGGCTCTAACAGATCCTATATCACGTGAGAACTTTGAAAAATATGGCCATCCTGATGGTCGGCAGGTATAACTTGGTGATTTGTCTTGTAATTGACATGAAAATTTAGTTTTAGGAACTCCTTACAATTCTGTGTAATCGATGAATATATCTGAGAATATTGTTCTTATAGGGGCTTCAAATGGGCATTGCCCTCCCTCAGTTTCTATTGAACATTGATGGAACGTCAGGCGCAGTTAATTTACTTGGGATTGTTGGGATTTGCATTATTATGCCCTTGGTGATGGCTGTTATGTACTTATCTACGTCATCCAAATACACCGGAAACTATGTCTTAAAGCATACATTATCAGCATATTTCTATCTTATGAAGCCTTCTTTGGCTCCAAGGTACAACTTAGCTGATTTTTGGACCTTCTTATTAGAATGTTCTTGGCCTGATTGGATTCTTTATATGTGCCTGTCCAACTAATGACTTCACCTGTCTTGCGCCAAGCTACCTTTATATATTGCACTGCTATCGAGGAGTCAACCAAAGTAACATATTCGTTTTCTTGTTTCGCTTTCATTCTAATTGTTGTTTAATGCAGCAAGGTGATGGATGTTTTTATAAAAGCAGCTGAATACATGGAAATTCCAGTTCGACGGAGTGACGGAGAACCCCTTCAGAGATTGTTTGTTCTAGTTAGAAGCGAGTTGAATTTAGACTTTAAAAACATTAAGCAAGAACAGGCTAAGTTTTGGAAGCAGCATCCAGCTCTAGTGAAGGTAATATTAACTTTATTTTGTCTTTGGTTTCTGCTTTTGGTAGCTGTTGCTAATGCCTACAAACTCTTAACTGCAGACTGAGTTGTTAGTTCAAGCCCAACTAAACCGTGAGTCTGGATGCCTATCTCCATCATTGCAGCATGATTTCAGACGTATACTTGAGGTTGCTCCTCGCCTTCTTGAAGAGTTGATGAAGGTATGTGAAAGTTTATTATTCATCCTGTGAAATTATGTTATATCTTTCTTTCTTTTTTTTGTTTTTTTTCCTATGTGATGTGATAACAATGCCATCTGGTTCATTCCACATAAAATTTCCATCTTAAATCTTTTGTATGTATTTGTAGAATTTCTCAGCTCTATTATGTCATCAAACTTGAATGAATGCTAACCACCCTTTAACTCATTTCTTCTTGTAAATTTACTTTTCCCTTCTATATATTCTTTGGTTTTCTGTAAACCTGATGTGCTGCTTTTAATTTTTATAGCACAAGATTTTAAAGTTTTCTTGTTGGTCTTTTGTTGATTCCTTACATATATATTTAATGTTTACTTAAACCATTATGAGTATGCTACATTTCTCTTAGTTGACTCTCCTGGCAGTTGCCATATATTTAAGGTATGCCTTTCTTGTTGCAGATGGCAGTTCTACAGCATCCCCCACATGGGCATGGGTGGCTGAGACCTGCAATTGGGGTGGTTGAGCTCTCACAAAGCATAATACAGGTGTTGTTATCTTCTGCTTTATCTTTTAATTATTGAACAAGAAAAGTAGATCTCTATCTGACCTGTGAAGTGAAAGACTTTAGCCCTCCCACTATACTTGTATACATCTTTGGATCAGGCCTTTTCTTTGAGTAAAGCTGAAGCCTTCCAATTCATTTGTCTTGTTCAATAGGAATAAATTGTCATTGTGTTCCTTCACAGAGAACCATTTATAATTAGAGTGATGGTCCTTCTTTCACTAATAGCTGGGAAGGGAATATGTTCTCCAATCAACATGTGTTAAGATAGCTATCGGCTTTGCTGTGATTGTTGAGACTGCTGTTTCGTTGCATCCCTCTGTGTATTGAGATATGCTCATGTCAGCATATATCCTTTTAAGGTGCAGGATGCAAGATGACAGTGTAACCATTTATAATAATCTTTAACAATTTTCAAGCTTACTTATCTACCTTTATAATTGGGAACAGCAGTGTCAGAGATTCTGTGAGCATCATAAGATCATGAGTTGCTCACTTTGTTTAGACATGATGCAACATATGACTAAAGATAGTAATTTCTTACTATTTATCTGATGTCTAAATATCCTGTAGAACAAAATAAGAGACTTGCAGATTATCATTGAAGTTACTAATTTGAAGTAATGCTTGCTAAACGGACAAAAGGTAAAGTAGGTAGAACAACACCCAAAAAGGAAATTCTACCTTTTTTGGGACAACCCATATGTCAAGTGATGAACTGTTTACTTTTATTGGGAATAGAGAGGGTATCATTTTGTTCTCTTTGATTAAATAGAATACTGAAAATTGCAAAGGAGGCACATCAGACTCATCAGACTGAACTGAAGACATATTGTACCTAAATCAAACACTCAATGAAGAGCATATCAGCTGAGAGTTTTGCTTTTCAAAGAAGATGGGATTATTTTAATGGCAAGTTATGCCAAGTCAGTGTGCTTTCTACATATGACAAGAAAGTAGCTGCACTTTTCAATTTAATGCAAAAGGCCATATGAAAAGTGTAATAGTAACATATTCATGTACGTAGTTATTGAAACAAAGGTGAGACGGTCAAGGTAAGGTATATGTCTAAGGTGGGTTGCAGCCTAGTTCATGTGAATTGCAATATGAAATTTGTGTTTGTCAATATGACACAAGAATTCTAATCTTGAAGGCAGTAATGTTAAATCAACATAAGTCACCTAGTGATCGGTCCTTATCTGCTGAACAACATTAATTGTAAATGCTTGATTACAATAATCTAATTACATTCACATTAAAGGACGGTGATCGAGAAAAGAATAGAAGTTAGAAACTACTTGGTTTAGACACAAAATGGTACACATTTTGCTAAGAGGGCCTACAGTTTTAACTGAGAAAGATCCAGGATCTATTATTAACTTTGCGAGGTCATCATGGCTAACCGAGATTGATAAATTCATTCGTTCTACTATACAACACTTGGTGAAATAGAACATTCTTAAGGGTTGAATAGATATTGTTGTAAAATGTGATTTTTCCCCATATTTTTATTGATTTGGCCCAGTTAGAAACAAAATGTCAATAATATGGTAAGATGTTGCTGAGTGTTACCACGAATAGGGTAGAATTCTTGCTTATCTTGATTTCAGTGGTAATAGTTTCCGTTTTAACAAAGATCAATGGTATGTACCTTTAGCCTTTGTCCTATGCATATATATTGAAAATTTTGTAGGGTTTTTAGTGTACCTTTTAACTAGGTAGTTAAAGGCTCAGGGCACAAAGGGTGAGCCTGTCACATGGCACTTTAAAAAGCAGATACTAGAGACTATTAGATTGCATGTCTGGTCCATGTCATTTTTTGTTGGTAAGGCTTGTTTGGATTGGTTTTTCAGCTTCTTTAGACCGAGTTTTGGCTAATCCAGACCATTTGAAATTATGTTAGACTGACATTTCTTTGACAAAAGGCCGGTTTTTCCTGTTAGTGCGCCTTTGCGCCTTTCTGCACTTAAGGCGCTTTTGTTGTGCTTTGCCTGGCTTGAGTGCTTAGGCGTGCACCTTTGACCCTTTAACTACATGGCTTTTTCGATGGCTTATGAGATTTTGAAATTGAGCATATTGTGGTCGGGTTTACATGTTTTAAACATACGTAATATTTCGTGTTTTTTCATTAGTTTCTAGATTTTTCATGTAAACTATGCATGGCTTTGTTTTTCCTTTATTTTTTTTATAATGTTATTACCTGTGGTATAGTTCCCAAGGATGATATATATGGTACTAGGGTTTTTGAGAATGATAACAATGAGAATTAAAATGGAATGTTGATTAGATGAAATGTATGAAAATTGTATTGCAAGAAAGGTTGAAATCAAAGGAGGAATTACAAGATCTCCTAGGGAAATTCCCTCTCTCCCCTCTCAGAGAGCAGGAGCCAACCAAACAATCCTAACAACTTTCTTTTTCTAATCCAAAAGGCTATCTATTTTCTTATTTTATACTCTCTTCTCTCTCCCCTTTATTCTTTAGAAGAAGCTACCCTTTTTGCCCTCCGAGAGTAAACGTGTACTATCTCGGGTTTGTCTTTTGTAACGCTGCTTCCCCTTTCGAAAGAAGTCTTGACCTCAAGACTTGCATTAGGAAATTGACCCTTTATCCACAATGCACCTTCCTACGTAGCTTCGTCTGCATTCTGATCTTGCCATTGCATTACCCATTGTTCGGTTGACTCAGAACCCACACGCTGATTACGTGTGGCTAGTATAGCAATCGGTTGAAGTGCGTCAATATCTCCTATCTCTAACTCTAGAGGCAATATAGATTCACTAGTTCCTCGAACCGCCTTTTTCAATAATAAGACATGGAAAACTGGATGTATTTTAGACGTAGTGGGTAATTGTAACTTGTAAGCCACTGACCCGATTTTATCCACAATTTGAAAGGGACCAAAAAACTTAGCAGCCAACTTTTGATGAATGCGGTTGTGCACAGACAACTGCCGATATGGTTTTAACTTTACATAGACCCACTCCCCAACCGTAAATTGGATATCACGTCGATGTTTATCTGCTTGGGCTTTCATTGAACTTTGAGCATTAGCCAAATGAATTTTCAGTTGTTTTAAAGCTTCATCCCGGTCTTGAAGTTCCCGCGCCACTAAATCTACGCGTATTTCCCCGGGAACAAATTGTAGCACCGATGAAGGCTTTCGACCATACACTGCCTTAAAAGGAGTCGTCCCAGTGGAAGCATGAAAGGTGGAGTTGTACCAAAATTCAGCCCACGGAATCCAGAGAGCCCAAGTCTTGGGATGGTCGACTGCAAAACAACGTAAATAAGTTTCCAAACAGCGATTAATAACTTCAGATTGACCGTCGGATTCCGGATGATAAGCCGAGCTCATTTGCAGTTTTGTGCCCATAGATCGAATTCCATGAAGGCGAATCACCTGTTGAATATAGATTTCCGCCACCGCCTTTGCTGTATAGGGGTGTTTCAGCAGGAGAAAATGAGCGTATTTTGATAAGTGGTCTACGACAACAAAGATAACCATGTAGCCTTTAGAGGAAGGTAAATTCACAATAAAGTCCATCGACAATTCTTCCCAAATAGTCTCCGAGATATTTAAAGGCTGAAGTAATCCGCCCGGAAGAGTGGAGCTGGCCTTGCAACGTTGACACGTATCACATTCGCGCACAAAATTATTAACGGTTGTCGTCATTCCAAGCCAGTATAAATTGGCTGCTAAACGCCTATATGTGTGATAGAATCCTGAGTGTTCTCTAGTGGCAGCATTGTGAAACTCGTGCAACAAGGCTGGGATGTAAATGGCGTGAAATAACCAATCTGTTACGATAATGAAGAACTCCCTGTTTGATAGAATAGCCTGGATATTTTTGTAGACGCGTTTGATATTTTTTTTGGAGTTGTTGAAGTTCTACGTCAGCTTTAGCTTCTTCGATTAACTAGGCACCCTGTAACCATAGCGGAGCAGAAATAAGATGAAGTTCCCCCGCATCCGCTCTCCTGGACAAAGCATCCGCAACTCTATTCTCATGACCCGGTTTATATTGGATGTCAATATTGTAACTCAAGAGTTTAGCAACCCAATTTTATTGATCCGGAGAAGAAACCCGCTGTTGCAATAAATACTTTAAACTTTTTTTATCCGTGTAAATCGTGAAAAGAGTGCTGAGTAAATATGTGCGCCAATGTTGAACCGCAAGAACTAATGCCATTATCTCTCGCTCATAAGCAGACTTAGACAGGTTGCGGTCGCTAAGAGCCTTACTAAAATATGCAATGGGCTTACGATCTTGCATTAACACCGCCCCGATACCCCTACCCTAAGCGTCATATTCGATCATGAATGGCCTAGTAAAATCTGGTAGAGCTAAGACATGAGTTGTGATAAGGGCTTGTTTCAGCTGAGCGAACGAAAGTTGGGCCTCTCCTTTCCATAAGAAGGCTTTCTTCTTTGTTAACTCCGTTAAGGGTCTTGCAATACTACCATAATTTTTAACAAACTTTCGATAGTACCCCGTTAATCCTAGAAATCCGCGTAGTCCCTTTAGGTGTCTAGGGACTGGCCAGTCGACAACTGCTGCTACTTTCTTAGGATCCATTGAAACCCCGTCACCATCAATGATATGACCTAAATATTCCACTGAAGGTAAGCTAAAAGAACACTTCTGTTTGTTAAGTCGAAGAATGTGTTGGTGTAATATACGGAATACCAATTGCAAATCTGTTAAATGATCTTCCCAAGTAGGGCTGTAAATTAAGATATCATCAAAGAAGATTACCACCTTCCGACGTAACAATGGCTTGAAAATGTCATTCATAATCGCTTGAAATGTAGCCTGTGCGTTTGTTAAGCCGAATGGCATAACAAGGTATTCGTAGTGACCATCATGAGTTTGGAACACCGTCTTTTCAATGCTATCTTGGCTCATCTGGATTTGATTATAACCTGATTTCAAATCGAGTTTGAAGAAGAAACGTGCCCCGTGTAATCCATCCAATAATTCATCTACTATTGGAATAGGAAATTTGTCAGGAATTGTAGCTTTGTTAAGCGCTCTATAGTCTACGCACATTCACCAAGAATTATCTTTTTTGCGAACTAGAATTACCGGCTGGAGTAGGCGCTTGTGCTTGGGCGAATCATGCCCAAATCCAACAATTCCTGAACTTGGCGTTCGATTTCTGATTTTTGGGCATGAGGATACTGATAGGGCCTAACACACACGGGTTCAGAGCGTGCTGGAGGCAACCCAGTCGGGCTTTGAAAAATAGAAAATAAATCTTTGATGAGCTGCGAGAGTCCTGAATGTTGACCAGCCGACAACATTGAAGGGGAGGAAGACTCCTCGTCCAATGATAACCATTCTTGTAGAGCCGTAGAGGGAGGTTTGTTTAAAGGAATGCCTTGTAGCTTCACCATGTGTCCCCGATGCTCAATTTTCATCCAAGAATTATGCCAGTCGTGGATTACCTCACCTAATGATTTGAGCCAATCCATGCCCAAAATGAGATCGAGGTTACCTGTGTCCTGTACAAGAGCATTTAACAGAAGCATACATGAGTCAATATGCACAGTAAGGTTCAAACATGGCTCTGTCACTAAAACAGAGTGACTATCACCCAATTTGATTCGAGTGCCCGGAATAGTGGATGAAAGAAGGCCCAAGGTTAGGACCAGTCGGCGAGAAATAAAATTGTGTCGCTCCACTATCAACCAGCATACTCACGGAAATTTCATTCAACTTCCCTTCAAAAAGTAGTGTTTTGGCACCACCTGCCACCGTCAATAAACCGTCGAATTCCAATGCTAAACAGGTACCCATTTGTGACTTGCTAGTTTTCGGATCGTCCGGAGGAAGAACTTGTTCCATCAGAAGGTGTTCACCATCCATATCCCCTAATTCATCATCCCCCAATAACAGAATGCACAATTTACCATCCGGATATTTGTGAGCCGGACCCTATTGCTGGCCACATCGAAAACATAATCCCTTTTTTCGTCGTTCCTCCAACTCAGTACGAGATAAAGAACGAACTCCGCGATCCCGTGGAGTTGGTTGACCCGGATCATAAGAAGAAAAACTAGATCGGGTGGAAGAAATAACCTGTGGAAATTTGGATCTACCAGTAGCAGGCCGCTCATTTTTCATGGAAGATGTGTTGGGCTCAGAGCGACCCAATAAGGATTGCCCATTAAGAGAAACCATTGAAGACAGCCCAGAGCGATGAAGGTAGCAAAAACACGATATCGACACATTGCCGGTGGTCGGCCGGAGCATCTCTTCCACATCCTTCAGTAAATACATGGCATCCAATCGCGATTGGGGTCGATGTAAGCGTACCCATTTCTTAACATCCTCCTTTAATCCCGCAATAAAATACCCTAGGGCTTGCGATTCTGGTAGGCAAGGAACGAGAGAAAGAAGGTACTCAAAATCATCAATATAATCATGAATTGCATCTCCTTGTTTGATGTATGCCAATTGCTCATATGGATTATGAATTTCCAACCCACTAAAACGTTGAAGAAGCTCCAATTGGAAGTCAATCCAAGTAAGAGATTCACGTACCTGTGTAATAATCGTAAACCAATGTTGTGCTACTCCGACCATACGGGCGAGACGAAGACGAAGATCATTCGGAGTGTGATTAATGTCAAAATATAACTTCGCTTTCTGAATCCACCCTTGGGGATCGAATTTGTGAAATTCTGGTAGTTTAACCTTCTTCACCGCCCAAGGAACAACCAAGGGAGAGTCCACCAGATTGGGGGGAGGCTCGGAAGCGGAATCCCCTTTCGGACTAGCGGTTGAGAAAACTACCGCCGAAGATCCCATCGTTGAAGAATTATCTACTGATGACTTTTCCTGATGCTTCATCCAATTGAGAACCACCCTACGGAATTCCCCGGCCTCTGCACGTTCATCATCGAGTAGTTTCAGCGTGGACTTGATATTCGTACCCTCATCCTGAAGTTCTTTGATCTGAAGCTCCTGAGCTTCCATTCGAGTGGTGGAACGAGTTTCCATGAATGACAAGAATAGCTCTCGGCAGGTCATAGCAGGTCGGACCAATGATACAGATGGTGCTAGGGTTTTTGAGAATGATAACAATGAGAATTAAAATGGATTGTTGATTAAATGAAATGTACGAAAATTGTATTGCAAGAAAGGTTGAAATCAAAGGAGGAATTACAAGATCTCCCAGGGAAATTCCCTCTCTCCCCTCTCAGAGCAGGAGCCAACAAAACAATCCTAACAACTTTCTTTTTCTAATCCAAAAGGCTATCTATTTTCTTATTTTATACTCTCTTCTCTCTCTCCTTTATTCTTTAGAAGAAACTACCCTTTTTGCCCTCCGAGAGTAAATGTGTACTATCTCGGGTTTGTCTTTTGTAACAAAGGACAGGCTTGATTTTTTGATAGCATTTAGCTTCACATAACCAAGGTTTATATGTTGATGATTTCTTAATTTTTTTCTTGGGAATAAAGTGTCTTCTTCGGTTGCATATATTTATTTATGGGAGTGAACTTAAAATTTCTCGATTTGAAGTGTTGGGTTTGTGGATTCTTGATTGGGCTCAGTTAGAAAGCTATTCTGTTACAGTTCAAGTTAAATGAAGATTGGAGGCAGGCTTGGCCCATTTTATTTGATTTAGCCCATTATATATTTCACTGCGTGGTTTGAAAATTATACTGATAACCTGCTGAATGTTGTCTATCGATTTTACATTATAGTTTTACATCCTGTTATATATAATTTAGAATGATTTAGAGTTGTCTTTAAAGTTTAAACCTTTATTTTGCCTGCATATGCTTTAGTACTTCATGTCACTATTACTAAGTTGGCGATAACTACATGCGATGTGGTGGTTCTGGTGCCCTTATTGTTCATCTCACACACTCTTCTGTTTTGAGACATTGCATTGAATTGCTGCTTTTTTCACAATGTTACATGTAGGCAGTTCCGCTCCGTGCACGAAAATCTGCTGGAGGGTCAATTGAAGGAATCGCCCCTTTTCTGCAACTGCCACATTTCAGTGAATCGGTTCTTAAAAAGCTTGCGAGAAAGGTACCCCTCCCTCTCGTCTCATGTTTACTTTGAGTAATATTTGCATTGTGGTTAAATTTGATGTATTGTTTTGGGGATGAGTGGACACTCTACAAATGTGGCTGTGGTGAGCTTAGTTTTGTTAGGATGGAGTTAAAGCGTACTCTTTGTATTTCCTCCATTGAAAAATAAGAATTACATTAGTCAACTCATATCATCAACAAAGTATTATTAGTCAAAGGTCTCCCTCTCTCTCTTTCTATAAACACACACACACACATACATGCGAGACACATGTGTTGCCTGGTTTGTTACTTCCATAACCTGCACATCATTGCCAAATGGTCTTCCAAAGATTTCCCAAATTGTTGGCTTCTCTGCATTGGTAAATAAGGAACAATAACAGTTATGAAGCTAGTTGAGATAATATCTTTGTGTTCCTTCAACTTTCATTTTAAGACTGAAATCTGTAAATTTTGTTAAAAGACATGCAAAATAAGATTAGTTCAGCTTTGACACTCTCTGGCCCCTCGTATAATCTTTTGAATCCATTCTATGTTATGTTTGTTTGGAATGTAAAGCAAATTATGTTGATACTAGAGGTGTCAAGATGAGTGGGTTGGGTAATGGTCATATGGTAGAAAATTGGAATGACTCATCTTTTGGTACGGCTAAAACAGGCCGGGTTGTGTTAGCATGGGTTGTAAACATTTCTTTTGTTTTTTCTTATATAGATAAGTATGATTACCTAAAAGTTTGTAGCCTGGTGGTACCAGGGTTTGTCAGAAAGGTGTCCCTCCCCATGTATTTGAGGGTTAAGTCCCATGGCGAACAAAAGGTGTAAATTTGGGAGTAGGATTAGAGGTTAGCTATTCCAAAAAATGAAATGATTAGAATAACAGGATTGTTACAATAAGAATCTGAATCATTTAATACAAATGTTTTAGGAATTTAAATATACATATTTTAGTATTTCTCTTTCAGCTAATTTCTTAGAGTTTAAGGGTTAAACCTGTTTTGAGAAAAAAAAGTGAGGTGTCATCTCTACTTTAATTTTTTACTGGAGGACAAATGGTCAGATATGGAGGTGGTTTGTCAACTGGGTATGGATCAAAACAGCTCAATTCGTTGTGTGGGTCTGAATCAGTTTGCTCACTTTTGATAAATAAATAATGTGCTAATAATAATTAACAAAAATATTGTTAAATTAGTCATCTACACCCTTATAATAAAATGATGTTGGAGGTCATATGCATAAAATGTGGACTTTTGAGTGACTTTCAACGAGTTGTTTTAGCTTATCTTTGTTTTGTTTTGAGCTATTACGGAGGTAGAAACTGTTCTAGAAATGATACATCTTTTGTTCTCTGGCTGTAGAAAGTTCGTACATTTGAGGATTTCCGAGAGTTGAACCAACAAGAGCGTGCAGACTTACTAACAAAGGTTGCGGGGTTCTCTCAAGCCCAATCCCAAGATGTAGAAACTGTTCTAGAAATGATGCCTTCCATTACCTTTGACATCAAATGTGAAACCGAAGGTGAAGAAGCAATACAAGAAGGTGACATAGTCACAATGCGTGGTTGGGTGACACTTAACCGCAAAAACCACATGGTTCGAGCCCTTCCTCATTGCCCCAACTACCCTTTCCACAAAGAAGAAAACTTCTGGTTACTACTAGCCGACCCCAACACCAATAGTGTCTGGATATCACAAAAAGTGAGCTTCATGGATGAATCTGCAGCATTAATCGCGGCTCCAAAAGTAATCCGGGAATCAAAGGAATGGGCTGGAGCTAGCCCAAAAGAACTTAATTATGCTGTTAAAGAAGCTATTGAAAAAGTGAAAAATGGGTCAAGATTGGTTATAGGTCGGTTTTTAGCTCCGGAAGAGGGTACTTATAATTTGACTTTGTACTGTTTGAGTGACTCATGGCTCGGCTGTGATACTAAAATGAGTTTGAAGTTAAAGGTTTTGAAAAGAACGAGAGCTGGGACCCGGGGGACTATTCAGGTAGATGAGGAGGACGGGGTTGAAGATGAAGAAGTGGAAGAAGATGAGTATGATGATAATGAAAGCGAATACAGTGAAGAAGAGGATGAGGAGGAAGAGGAGGAAAAGGTTGGTGCTGATGATGATTCAGACAACAAAGAAGATTAGAGAGAGGTTAGCTTCCTTACATTTCTACTTGTTGCTTCTCCTTATTTTGACATCAATTGTTTTGTTTTAACTCCCCACCTTGTGCGCCCAATGCTCCCTTATATTTCACAAATATGATAAATTTATTGATTAGAATGTCACATTAAAATGCAACCCGCCTACTCGTAATATTATGTTCTCAATGTCACCATGTTTATTTTGGTGATGCTTTAGTAAGTGCTAAGTAGGGTTGTTGTTGGTGTTATGCATAAACTTATATTGGTCACAACATTATGAATCAATAAATTCGTAGAAATCCTGGACGGGTACATTTATATAAAGAGTACATGATATTTTTTATTAACTTAATCTTTTTTAATAAAATCTAACCAGTTTGCAGTTTTTATATTAAGATCTATTTCTAGCCTCGTACTACACAAACACTGTTGACAAACTATTCA
Source organism: Flaveria bidentis (assembly GCA_018326385.1). NCBI lineage: Eukaryota > Viridiplantae > Streptophyta > Magnoliopsida > Asterales > Asteraceae > Flaveria > Flaveria bidentis. Next base: position 7,654 of record BJCM01089100.1, on the reverse strand, counting down.
TACACCATTGAGGTGTCATACGTGCCGTATGATTGGGTGAAAAAGGTTAAACAGGCTGTACGAGCCCCAAATCATACGACCCATATGATGTGTTTGACCGACAAGAACTGAGAGATGTAACCACGGACAAAGTTATATGATCTTTATGACGGTTTTTCGATCCTACCATATGCTCTAAGATATGGTGGCCTACACTAATGGACTGGTGTCTTTTAATTAAGATCCCTTCTTATCTGAGCATTTGAAAATGCTAAGAATTTTCAAATAACTATATTATATTATGTTAGAAAAATTTTAAAAACCAGTCCATGTGACTAGAGTTTATCCCAAGAGATATTTAGCATGTGTATGTTATATATATTGCCCAGGATCAATTTGCAATAGGGGATCATAAGGATGAACAGTGGGTATGCACATAAAGTGCAGTGACCCGGATGAAACAGACAAAAAGAAACACAGTTATACACACAATCACACTTAATTACACACTAAATGTTGTACAACTTAACCTATTTATAGGTTGAATTTGGCGGTTACTTTCTAACCGACATATCTAAATTCCTGCTAATTCATACGGGTTTGACTTTTTACTTTTGACTTTTCTATAAAACATAATTTGACTTCTAATCTGACTCTAATCGATTGATTTCTTGATTACAAATATTCATACAATATATGTATAGAAACTAAAACAAAACTAGTTTCTTTAACTTGTCACGTGTTGCGGCGACATGGTATGATACGTGATAAAGTATAAACTAAAGTCCGTTTGGCTCGTTTACAAACTAAATTTACATTGAAACGTAGAGTTTGACCCGATTTTTTTCCAAACAAAATTTATGTTGAAATGTAGACAACTCATAAAAATAGCATGTGCAGCAGTGTTAAACACATTGTGATAAAAGTGTATATAACATTTGTCCATCTTATTTTCGAATTAAATTCACGTCGAATGACAGAGTAACTTAGATTTATATCGTTGAATGAAATTTTATTATATTTGACCAAGTGTATATAAAAATAAGTAGAAGATCGTTTTTTAGTACTGTTTTAAACTAAAGCTGTAGAATTTTGCTATTATATTAATTGATATTACGTCCAATGGTAGGTAGCCTAATGGTACTATTGTCTAGCAGAAAATAATGGTATAGAAAAATAAAAAAGAAAAAGAGAAAGAGGGGAGAGTAGGTTTGTATAAAAAGTTCGTGCCTCGAAGTTCGTTTGAGAAAAACTTGAAAAAAGCTCGTATCTAATCGAACCAACTCGGCTCGGCTCGAATTCTAAACGAGCCGAACTCGAGCCATGGTTAGCTCGGTTCGAGCTTGGTTCGTGGCTCGGTTTGTTGGCTTGTCTCGTGACTCGGTGCATATAATATATGTGTATATATATTTGTATAGTATAATAATAATTATTATTACTACTATTATTATTATGATTATTATTTTTATATTAGAATTTTAAAAAGGTTTTCTTAAAATCAAAACGGAATCTTTTTAGAAACATTAAATATTTGTTAAAAAATATAGAACTTGATAGTAATTGTATATATTTAAAATAATGATCTTTGTTTTTTTACGTACGAAGTACCCAATAAAAAGTAAAAACCCTAATATATATATTTTGTGTTTTCATATAAATTAATGTGATTTTTTTAATCAAGCCGGCTCGAACGAGGCACAAGCTGGCGTGAGCTTTTCATGAGCCAAACTCAAACTGGTGTTTTGAGCTCGTTAATATTTTCGAGCCGGTTTGGCTCGGCTCGATAAGCTTCGAGCTCGAGCTTGAACCCATCCTGACTCGGCTTGACTTGGCTTAGCTCGGCTCGTTTACGACCCTAGAGAAGAGTTGTGCTTCAAACCAAGGTGTAGATGTGAAAGTATGGTTTCATGTGAATGGAAAACCAACAAACTAATGCTACTTAGTTTTTATATCTGAAAACATAACATTATTATTGTATTTTAAGTGGTGATAGTTTTGCGTGGGCACAGACATTGCTATTTGATTACTAGTGTAATGTAATGTAAATAGCATATGGCCCTTGGCTCAAATGTTGCATACCAGAAAATGCACGGTGGTTGTTATTTGTGATGTGTCTATCTTGTTTGAAATGAAAGAATTTCAAGTGATTGGTTTTACCGTTAACTATTTTAATATTTTATAATTAGTTCTGCACGTTTTGTTTTTCTCTTATATATTTCAAAATATAATATTTTGTTAAAATTTAAATATATTTTTTGTTACTTATATAATTTATCCTCATTTTGATATATTTTATTAATACTGAACCGGTTCAAATGTGACGTGCTTGACACTCATTTTTGCAACATTGTACTTGATTGTTACGATATGTTTATATTTATTCACGTATTAGTATGTAAAGATTATTTACAATCAAGCTTTTACTTTTTTCCTATAAGTTTCTATTTTGGTATTCTTCAACGCCTATTCTCGCAATGATATATTTTTTTAATTCGTAATATTACCCGACTTTTAAATGTGACTTGATTTTCCCTGCTTTTTTCCCCCTCAAATCCAGTTCCTCCGTGCCATGTAGAGTTATTTCACTTGTACGAATAAAGCTAGTTAAACTAAAGTGTGACTAGAGTGTGCGGAAGAAAATTTTAATTTATTACACCAGTTTGTTGAATTTATCCCGAAACATATTCCTTACAACCAAACCAGATGAAAAATAAAACGTATCTAATAATAGTTGTAGGGAGCAAAGAACAACGATGTAAACAAGGAAGAAGAATGAGAGTAAATAGTTGTTTGGTAGTCTTTTATTGGTTATTAATAGATTAACTTTTAATAACTTTTAGTTTATTAATTGTTAATAGGTAATCTTAAGTTTGAATGGTTAAGAGATAACCATTAAGACGTTATTTCACCTCTTAACCATTTATACGTAAGATTACCTTTTAACAATTAAAAGATTATAAACCGTTAAGTGATGGTCTTTTATTGACTAAACAACAAGCTATAATGGACAAAAACATGAAAAGAGTAGAGGATTACTAGTACAAAACTGGTTTTTTAGGGCAGGCTTAACTTTTTTTTATCATTTTTTAGGGCGGGGTATCCCCCAAACCGCCCTAATAAACTTTTTTCAGCAAGTACTTTAAACAAAATAATAAAATAATGTTAACATTTCAAACTATCGTCTTCAACCTCAATATCTCTCTCTTTGTGTTTACATCTCATATTAATTTCAAACTTCCGGCTTCAATGAATTACTCAATAATTTTGTATTAATCATCATCTTTATTATTCTCAAATGAGAACTATATTAAGGTAGTTAGTGTATTTTAATTTCTTTTTAAATTTTGATTATTGTAGATTGTATTTATTAATGATATAATTTATATGATGTTTTCTTTTAGTGATTCAAGTGTTTATAATCATCACCATCATATATCTGATCAAGACCTTACTGAGTTTTAACAAGAGGTTTTTCAAGATTTTATAAGGTTAGTAAGTTTTAATCTTTTAGTTATATATATATATATATATATATATATATATATATATATATATATATATATATATATGTGTGTGTGTGTGTGTGTGTGTGTGTGTAATCATTTAATTTAATGACATAACATATATTTGATTGTTAGTATACACATACATATATTTTGCATATATTTGTATTATATTTATAAAATTATAATATGTAATACATATTATTTAGCTAGTACCCTTTAGAAAATACTCGTTTGAAATTCATCTAATAGAGATAAATTTCAGATTGTCCCCGTTTTGAGACGGCTTTTTGAGTATTTTATCTTATTTAGGATGTGTATAGTTAAACGTGTTCACTATTTAAGAAAAATTCAACATCATTTCCTCTTTACTCCTTTGAGTTGACGGTTTATCCGTTTACTTGAGGAGTTAAGGGGGAATGTTGTCAATTTTTTCTTAAATAGTTAACTCGTTAGACTATATACATATAAGACAAAATACTCAAAAAGTGGGTTAGGATCCATTGTCTTAAAGCCACCGAATTACATCATATACATACACTTCATATCATATTTGTTTATATTTTTTATTTTCAGATGGATCGTAAAATTTGTACGTACAAGATTGAACGTTCTAGCTCAATATATACAAAAGGAGTTCAAAGTTTTCTTATGGTGGCCAAAGCTGATCGAGTGAATAAGAGAAATGAATCGATTAGTTGTCCTTGTTCACTTTGTAAAAATTTTAAAAGGTTTAAGGATATTAAAGACATAGAGTATCATTTGTTTGAACATGGTTTTATGTCTAGATACACTTGTTGGTCAATGCATGGTGAATCACTTATTGATCCTGGCACATCGTCGCTTAATTTACACAATGATAATACGAAGAACAAAGATTTATATATAAATGACGACTTAAATGACATGGTAGATGATTTAGACTCTAATATTGGGGATGATGATCAAGAAAAATTACAACCCTTATTTGATGATGTAGAGAAACCGTTATATCCCAGATGTAAAAATTTCTCGAAGCTTAGTGTCGTATTAAAGTTGTTTAACTTAAATCAAACTACGGATGGAGTGATAAAAGTTTCACAAGTTTATTAGTGGTTTTGCATGACATGCTTTTGGAAGATAACGAGCTACCAATCTCAACATTTCAAGCTAAAAAATTGATGTGTCCAACGGGATTAAAAGTTGAAAGAATACATGCATGTCCAAATGATTGTATATTGTATAGAAATGAGTTCGAAAAGAAACATCAATGTGTTACATGTGGTTTATCAAGGTATAAGTGTAAAAAAGAAACATACGCAGTTGATGATGATGTGACCAAAAATGGATCTCCGACTAAAATGTTGTGGTACTTTCCTATTATACCGAGACTAAAACAATTATTTTCAAATGAAAAGGAAGCAAAATTATTATGTTGGTATTTAGATTAGCGTACAAATGATGGAAAACTAAGGCATGTTGCAGACTCGTCTCAGTAGAGAAGAATCGATAACATATATCCAGAGTTTGGCGACGAGATCCGAAATATACGTTTTGAACTTAGTTCAGATGGAATCAATCCTTTTGGAATCATGAGTAGTCGTTTAGTATGTGGCCAGTTCTTTTATGTATATACAATCTACCACCATGGTTATGCATGAAACAAAAGTACATTATTATGTCCTTGTTGATCCAAGGTCCGCGGCAACCTGGTAATGATATTGATGTTTATTTGTCTCCTTTGATCGATGAGTTAAAGACTATGTGGAATGCAGGTGTAAATGTGTACGTTGCCTACAAGAAAGAATACTTTAACTTGAGAGCCATGATTTTTTGTACCATAAGTGATTTTCCTAAATACAAAATGTAAATTTGCTTGTCAAGTTTGTGAAAATAAGACCAGTTCAATATGGTTAAATAATTGTAAGAAAACTATATACATGGGACATCGAAGATTCCTTCCAACTTGTCATATTTATCGTAATAAAAAGAGTTTGAGGGAAATGCCGAGCACCAAATGATAAGAAAGCGATTTGATCCATTGACGCGAGTTGAAAAGCTAAATACTGTGTTAGGAAAAAGAACTCTTATCAACAAAGGAGCCACTTGGAAATAAAGGTCAATCTTTTGGGACTTACCTTACAGGAGGCATTTAGAAGTTAGATAGTGCTTAGATGTTATGCATATTGAAAAAAATGTGTGTGATAACTTGTTAGGCTTATTGTTAAACATTCCTAGGAAAACTAAAGATGATATTAATTCCCGTAAGGACATGGAAGAAATGAGAATACGTAAAGAGCTTGCTCCTGTTCAAAGACCTAAAGACTTTTATCTTCCACCCGCATGTTATACCATGTCAAAAGAAGAAAAAACTAAGTTTTGTAAATACTTGCATGATATTAAAGTTCCATCTAACTATTCTGTAAACATTAAAAAGTTGGTGTCGATGAAGGACTATAAATTGATAGCTATGAAATCTCATGATTGTCTTGTTTTGATGACACATTTGATTCCTATTGCAGTACATGGATTATTACATGAGAATATTCGACATACAATATCAAAACTTTGTTTATTTTTTAACACAACTCACTCAAAAATTATTGATCTCGATTCACTGGATATATTACAAAAAGAAGTTATTATGACGCTCTGTGAACTAGAGATGTATTTTCCATCATCTTTTTTTGATGGTTCACTAGGTATGTCATATCGTAGAAGAAATTAAGACATGTGGTCCTATATTTCTCCGGTATATGTACCCTTTGAAAGATATATGGGTTTCTTAAAAAGTTACGTAAGAAACCGTAATTGGCAGAGGGTAGTATTGTTAAAGAATATTCTTCCGAAGAGGTGATTGAGTTCTGTACAGGTTATTTAGAAGGTGTTAAAAGCCTTGGTGTTCCTCAATCTCCTCATTCAGGTAAACTTGAAGGCGTCGGAGGTGTTGGCATGAAAACAATAATCCCAAGTCGTGATAGTTTACAAATTGCATATTTATTGGTCTTAAAACAAATGAACTTTTTACGATCGACATACCGAGGTATGGATAATATGTGGCATTTAATGAAGCATAACAAAGACTTTTTTAGCTGGATGAAGAATAAGGTCACGACAACTAATATTGTAAAGAGGTTGGGACATGGCTCAAATTTTAAAGTAAAATCTTACCAAGGGTACGACATGAATGGTTATACTTTTTACACCAAAGATCAAGATGAAAAAAGTACAGTACAAATTAATGGAGTTACAATAATAGCATCAACAACTGAATTTGATAGGATGAACAAAGACAAAATGTTAAGAATTGCTAAAGATTCTTATTACGGTGTGATTCAAGAAATAGGAGAATTAGACTATTATTTTTTCACTATACCTGTGTTCAAATGTATGTGGGTGAATAATCGTACAAGCGTCAAAGTCGACAAATATTGTTTTACACTTATTGACCTTACAAGTAATGGCTATGCATCTGAACCATTCGTTCTCGTAAAACAAGTCACAAAAGTATTTTTTTATCGATGACCCTAGCCAATCGAGACGCCATATAGTTTTGCAAGGTAAACGTCGAATTCTAGGAGTTGACAATGTTGTCGATGAGGAAGAATACAATCAGTTTGATGACCTATCATCATTTTATGTCGGTATCCAACCAATTAACGATAGAATTGAAGGCACCACATACTTACGATATGATCACAATGAAGGGATATATATTGATACGTCATGTGAAACTTAATGACAAAGGTTTGATATATATATATATATATATACATATATATATATATATACATATATATATATATACATATATATACACATATATATATACACACATATATATACATATATATATATACATATATATATATACATATATATACATATACACATATATATACATATATATACATATATATATATATACATATATATATATATATATATTTATATACATATATATATACATATATATATACATATATATATATATGTATATATATATATATGTATATATATGTATATATATGTGTATATATATATGTACATATATATATGTATATATATGTATATATATGTGTATATATATATATGTATATATATGTATATATATGTATATATATATGTACACATATATATATATATATATATATATATGTAAATATATATAAATGTACATATATATATATATA
>BJCM01089098.1:0-20028 GCA_018326385.1 Flaveria bidentis | reverse complement strand
ACTATTGCACTACATTTGACACTTGTTCCCGGGTTGTGGGAATTAAACAATGTCATACTATTTGCTTATATGATCATCTTTATGTTATGCTTATGGCTATGTTGTCGTGAATATTGACTAACACGACACAAGTCTCCATTTGTGTTCGGGTGACGTCATGACACGCTTGTCATCATACTTATATTGCTTCTCTAACGTATACCATGTGTTATGACGATCCCGTCTCGTTACATCCCCGTGTTTCCGCTTTAGCGGGGGTGTGACAATGCATGTTAAAGAGCAACCAATATCTCAACAAGGGATGAGATGCCTCAGAATCCAGTTCAAATATGCGAGGTATTTGATATATGGGGTATTGATTTCATGGGGCCTTTCCCGGTGTCATTTGGTAATCATTATATCTTGGTAGTAGTTGATTATGTTTCAAAATGGGTTGAAGCTCAAGCCTTTCCTACCAATGATGCAAGAAACATTGTCAGATTCCTTAAAAACTATTATCTCGTTTTGGTGCCCTAAAAGCTCGAATGAGTGACCGAGGAACTCATTTTTGTAACAACCAGCTCGAACGAGCAATGACACGTTATGGAGTGCACCATCACTTTACAACTGCTTACCATCCACAAGCAATAGGCAAGCCGAAGTCACTAACCGAGGTATCAAACGAATCCTTGAGAAAACTGTAGGTCAAAACCATAAGGACTGGTCTACCAAGTTAGATGATGCACTATGGGCTTTTTGAATAGCCTATAAGACTCCCATCGGCACAACACCATTCAAACTAGTCTATGGGAAGTCGTGTCATCTACCTGTGGAACTAGAGCACAAGGCCTTTTGGGCACTTAAAGCAGCAAACCTAGACCAAGACCTTGCAGGAAAGAATAGATTCCTACAAATTCATGAATTGGAGGAATTGAAAGAACAAGCATATGAAAACTCTAGGGTTTACAAATAGAAGGCAAGGAAATTCCACGATGCTCGATTAAAGAACACAAAATGATTTCACGTGGGAGAACGTGTCTTACTATATAACTCTCGTTTACGTTTGTTTCTTGGAAAACTGAAATCATGTTGGTCTGGACCTTATATGATCAAAAACGTGTTTTTGAATGGTGCCATTGAAATTAATAACCACGAAGGTTTAAGTTTCAAGGTGAATGGTCATCGTTTGAAATTGTATAACGATGGACCAGCCAAGATTCCGACGAAAACTAAGTGTGGGGAAGGGTTGTGCCGAAGACCCGAAACTTAAACGCGGCATCTGTACATAAATTTTCCTTGATTTTTTCACAATTTTTAAGACCTCACAAGCACAAGCACGGGGCCGTGCAACATTAAGCACACCCCCGTGTCTCTGACAAATTTTTTCCACGATCTCAAATGACGACTCTGAAACGTTGCAGGTCGAATTTAAGACGAACTCTGACAAGCACGGGGCCGTGCCTAGCCAAGCACGCCCTCGTGTTTACCTTTCACGACCTGTATATAAATACCACACTTGTTCCATTCTTTCATCACACCTATTCCTGCTTTAAAAGGTCTGAAAAATGAAAGAATCAAGTCATGGAAGTTAGAACTAGAATCCTGCGAAGAAACCGCGTTCTGAAACCCGAGAGCCAATGACTCAAGAATACTTCTTTAAGCTACATGAAATCATCAAGCAAATGATTGAAATGAACCTCGTTGCATCCTAGCGCTTAGCTGAACTTATCCAAAAGGTTCAAGAGATGGGCGAGGAACTCGTTTCCATTAACTGTCAGTTTGCGGAACTAAGCAAACGTATTTCTCACTATCCCATCCCGAACCTTCCACATGAAATGTGTGGAGGCTTCTTTTAGAAGCATTCCGTGAGTTTTATGTGTGTTGTTGCGTGTTAAAGAGTCTGGTTTTGTTGTTTCAGATTCTCGGCTTTTAACGTATCATGTAACAGTAGGACCCTAAGAAATGTAATTTTCAATTTGGCTTGTGTTATTTAACTCTAGGACTATTTTTGTATCTTTTCTAATGATTTGAAGTGATAAAACTTAACCGGGAAAATTGCATAACGCGCGAAACTGAAAAACGGAACGACAAAAGACCGAAACCGAACAACATAACATGAGCACGCCCCCGTGCTTGACAATGAATGACACAACCTGACTTTTTTTAGCCTTTTGTCTTGTTCCCCATCAATTTTGCATGTTAAAAACCGAGTTCCTTGCCTGCAATGTTCGTATCCACTTCCATTTTCACCTTATTTTCCATTTTTCTTTCATCTTTACAAGAGTTATTTTTTTCAAGAGTACTTGATCAAGAGGTTAGTATACTAATTCCTATGATTATGATAGTCATTTACATGTATTTAGGTAATTAGGTTTCTAAACAACCGAAATCCTCGCAATTATATGTAAAGGTTTGTACTTAAACGTATTATGGAATGATGAATGCTTTAAACCTACTTGTTCATGTTTCTTCTTGTCATAGATTAGTGCTAATTTTAATTATTAGTATGTTTAGTTAGTTAATTAGTTTGTTTTCTTTTATTGTTAACAAGACTATCTTCATAATTCGTGGTGAAATCTTTGTTAATCATGTTCAAGTTACAAAAATTCACAAGTGGTGTTAAACACTATATATATTTTTTAGTATCTTGAATTATTAACAAGTGATTAAAATGTTAAATGTATAATCTTTGATTTTTAAAGAAAGAGAATGTTAAACCCATGCTTATTCAAAGGTTTACAAACAAAACCACACGTGCTCGAGTCAAGATTTCATGCCTAATCATGTTAACTACACCCCCACGTTTCACAAAACGTACCCCCATGTTAAAATATTTTTCCTTGGATTTCAAATTTTCAACTAGTTTTGACCATGAGTTGAATCATTATGATGTTTGTTTAATATTAAAATCAACATTTCACCACTTCCAACCTTATTATTCACCACACAGTCATTAACCACATCCATTCTTTATCATCTTCTTCCCCAAACTCACCCAAAACATCATAACACTTTCCAATCTTCATCTTATCATAGCTTCTTCAAATTTTCACCAAATAAAATGACTCTTGAGTTTAAGTTGTCTAATTTTTCGAGAAGAACACAATTCTACAAACGATTTTTACAAATAACCAATGAATCAAGTGTTCCTGCGACTTAGGGTTTTGGGTCAATTTGGGGTTTTTTTGAAATTATCTTCAAGTTCTCACCTTTTTTCTTAGTTTATGGTAATTCACACGTGCAAGATATGTTTCTCCTCTTTTTTGTAACTACATTATCACAAACTATATGTTTCTAACTTGATGTTTGGGGTTGAGTGTTTGGATATGAGTAGGAGATACAATGAAGGATGTTATAATGGGTATTTGGATTGACTTGGGTAGTGTTTAGCACTATGTTATGAAAATTAGGGATATTTTGTGGGATACTTTATTGTTAGGATTTTGGGTGAAGTTGACCACACATGTAAGTTGTGATAGTGACAAGGTGATGTTTTTAAACAACCAAGTTTTCATCCAACAATTTATATTAAAGGTGCATATAAACTTGATCAATAATGACATTTGAAAACAATGTGTTAAAAACAAGTGTGGGGATGCATTTGTTAATGGCCAACAACATGGGAAAATAAAGCAAGAGTTTGGTTATGTAGTTGGTGGTTAGTAAGGACACTTTACACTTGTTGATTTAATTGGCATCATAAGTGAATCCGTTCTTGAATCAATAAGTGTGAGTGTGTATGAACCTTAATAGCCAAATTCTTAGCTTCTTGTTGCTAAGTGAGTGGTGCCAACTCATATACTAATTGCATAAATATGGTATTTGTAGGTTATCATGGCACCAAAGCAAAGTAAAGGAAAAGGAAAGATGGTTGGCTAGTCTTCAAAGGGTACAAAAAGGCTACGTAAACAATTGGGTGGTGATGAAGGGTCGGAAGAGGAAATTGAAGCAAGGTTCACGGTAATGAAAGTGCCGAGAGGTTTTGATTTCGAGATGGATGTTGATGGTCTTCCTAAGTGGCGAAAAAATAGAAGGTTATCTTATTATCCGGAACACTTTTGAGGACAAATGTACATGAAAAATTAACTTAAGAAAGCAAGCTCGAGCTAAGTTATTCATGTGCGAAAGACATGTGAACATAGAGGAATTAGGAAAATTTTGGATTTCTAGATGTTTTGAGAGGCTAGGTAGGGAGGAATGTCTAAGATTCAACAATGATGATAATGAGGAGGTGTATATGGGGCAAATTCTTGAATGGATGTCAACTATTAAAAAAGTTACCAGGTAGTGACCCACCAACACTACCAAATTTATTGGTCGAGTGAACGGGCAAGACATTAAGTTGTCTTTTGACACGTTTAGACAACTTGGAAGGTTTGATTTCGGTGCGGAAAACAACATCCCATATTATTATTCATCAGATGCAATCTTAGCCATGGAGAAAGCAGAAGAAGAGTCATGGAAGAAGATGATGCAAGAGCTATTTGTAGTCGAGCTAGGTACAAAAATCACCTCATTGATTTTAATGAAGGAACACCTACAAGCATTACGAAGACTACTGTTCGGCATTGTGAACACAAATGTCATGCCACGAACAAGTGATACGCAGAAGGTGAGATTGTATGATGTCTTAGTTCTTTATGCCTTAGTAAAGGGAACTCCAACTCTTTCTGCACGCCATCTGATAATGTACAACATATGGGAAAGAAATCAGAGGATTACAATCTCACACAATCGTCCTTTGTAAAAGATGTTGAAAAAGCAAAGGGGTGTGACCCGAGGGGAGAGGTGCTAGATTAAAGCATCTACAATGGAAACTCCGCACATTGGTGCATGCTTCAGATTAGGAATACAAGCTACTGAGAGCAACATATAGGCTTGCATTATCATCTATAGGAAGGTTTATGGAAGCACCACAAGATGATATGGAAGAGGGTCCAATGATAGTGACCGGTAACACACCAGGGCAGGTATGGTCCCAATATTATTCATATTTGGTGATTGGAACGAGGGAACTTAGTTGATGTATGATCGATAGATCCAACAAGAAGAAGAGGAATGTATCTACTGTCATGCCACCCTATATCAAAACGATCAATAAAGGAATGAAGATTTTCATTTGAATGAAGCAATTCAACATGAACGGAATTTTGAAAGAGGTTAGAACACGATGAGCCACGACCGAATGATTGGACAGACCCAAACATGGAACCATATGAGGTTACACAACAGCTACCGTGAACACCTCAATCGCCTCCATCCATGTGTATTCCTCCATCTCAACAGCAAGATCAAGCACAAAGGGATGCCAATTCATAAGGAGCCTATGATATGTGTGCTTTTGGGCACAGTCTTTATGAGAGTATTTTTGTGGCTCCTTATCCTCCCCCACTATACAATGGTTGATATGATTCACTAATCTTGGATGTATCCAACGATCAGGTCCACATAAACTTGCTTTGACGTTCCTTAGTTTTTTATTTCTATTTGTTTTTTATCCTTCTTTTTTACTTTGGGGTGTTGAATAACTATGTGATCGGGGTGTCGTGATATTATTGTTTAGGACTATGGTAGCTTGTTTAATGATGTTATGCTATGTGTTTGGGTCTCATGGTTAAAGTAAATCAAAATTAGGATTGTCAAATAAATCAACTCATACATTGGAGACAATGTATCTCAAGTGTGAGGATGGGAAACCCTAGGAAAAATATTAATGAAAAATCTCTCTTTTTAGATTGAAAAATCTCTCTTTTTAGATATTAATGGATAGGGTTATGTCCTTGGTCATGGTCTTATTTTTCAAGTTGCAGAATAGAGTTTCTCTAGAAAGTAGGTTTATAAAATGTGTAGGAATGCCTGATTACGCTTAACAAGCTTGTAGTATTATAATTACATGTGCACATCGGCAACCTTATGACCTACTTGGTAAGATTTGAGCCTACTATTCTTTAAAACATGTTTATATGAATTCATTTGTTTGAGAGAAGGTCATATGTTACTTCTATTGTAGAACTTATGTTACTTGATGCACGTCGAGATCATGGACTAGATTGTCACACATAAAGGATGAAAGCAAGTTAGGATCCTTTTTCGCTTACCAACGTTTGTTTGTCTTGATCCAATTTTATCACTTAGTAGCTATATTGAGCCTTTTTTTTTCATACCCAATGTACAAACTGAAGTTATCATTTAATTAGAGAGCATGGCTATATTTAAAGTAGAAATACGCATATAAAATATAAGAAAAAAAAGTTATGAATGTTGTTTAAGAGTGGGTTAAAAATTACCCATATTGGTTAGTTTATGTGTTATAAAGGTTGGTTAACGGTCTAATTTACATGTTTTTAGATTTAGCTACTCAAGAAAGCCAAAAGTTCTCACCTTTACCTATGCCCAAAACCTGTAAGTCTTTTTGATATGTGTAACGTCAATGTAAGCTGGTGGAGATGTGATTGTGATACAAGATTATGCTAATATGGGTGCATACATGGTCACTGAGTGATTATACTAGTACATTTTTACTAGTCCATATATAGCCTAGAGGAGTAAACCATTGTGAAGGGTGTGTACATGTAATTACAAATTAGAAACATGCTAACTTTAATTGGGTGTTTCTTGTTTTTACTTGCATACCATTTCACTTGCTAGAATGTAGACATATTGAAAAACGTAAGTTTTGTAAATAAGGGTATGACCTTTGACCTTGTTGGGGTTCAATGATGGAGTAAACTGAAGCTTACCAAATGATAATCATATTCGATAGAAGATCTCATTGTACAAGTTTAGAGACCAAGTTGATTATAACAAAACAAAAATACAAGACAATCCAACATGATAAAGTCAAGATCAAGACAAATAGAAAAGTCAAAATTAGATCATGTTGTATTAATATTATAAATAGACCCACTGGTGCATTTTTGGTTGTGTGGCTCTTGTGTGTGTTTCTCATGGTGTGTATCACCATCGAAGGAGAAATCCTCTCCTTTGGGTGGGTTTGATCTCCATCATCCATCTATGATTCTTATTGTAACTTGTTTATCAACATAAATGAAATCATAACATTATTATTATCATCTACTTCTTGTGTTCTTTGATTCACACACAGACACTAATCTTAATTTTGATTTCTAGATCTGAACATGATGAATCCTAAGATCTAAGCTCATTGAATCTAAAATATTGATTTAGCAAAATGGTATCAGATCTGTTGGTTGTTGGATTCATCTAGTTTCAGATTTGATTTCATCTTTAATGATATCTAGAACAAAGAACAAATAAAGAACGATGAAGAACAAAAGTTGTTGTTCATAGAAACCCATTTGTTCATCTCAAAATCAATAAGAAAAATCATCAGATCTATTATAATATGGTACGATTTGAATAAATATAGTCATTCCCCGGATTATTCCTTCAAAATTTGATGCAATTGAACATGATTATCATCAAAAATGAAGAAAAGATAAAGAATAGAACTGTTGCTACTCTTTGAAGACCTTGTAAAATGGCTGATTAACATGGAAATTGATGACATAATCAACTGATTATTCATAATTGACTAATGATTCAAGTATGCGATCAAGATATTAGTTGATTCTTTTGATTCAACTTGAATCAAATTGCTCGACAAGCACAACAGTATGAATTCGCATTTGTTTATGATTTGTCAACAAATTCAGATGCGTTGCACCAAATGCGGATGATTTGTCAACAAATGCGGATGTGTTGGAAACAATTTCGGATGCTTTGGGTACTAATGCGGTTGCGTTATAACAAATGCGGATGGGAACCATACTAATGCGGATGATAAGCATTCAAATGCAGATGGTAACTATTCAAGTGTGGATGGTTTATTTAATCCATACTACATTAACATTTCAGAATAGATTTTTTTAGCTTTTCATTATTTATTAGTATTAGAATATTTAGTGCATCTTATTACACATGTAACAAATACGGCTGCTATAGTGAACAAATGTTGATAAGTTACTCACCTGATATGGCTAAGTTAACTTCAAATGCAATTCATCTAACCACATAAGATGATAAACATGACTTGAAAAGGAAAAGAAAATATCATGATTGTGGAGGATTGCAACAAATAAGCACATCCATTTTAATCATGAAACTAAAAAGAGTATAGAATTCAACTTTGGTCACATTTCATAGAGTATAGATTTATCCATGGACTTGTACAACTATTAGATACTCTTTCTGAAGTACTTAGGTTCACATTCTGTGATGATATTTTGCACCCGTATCCGACTACTGAGCGGACAGTTAGATAGACTTCAATCAAGGGGAATACTCATTATCTGAAGAATGCCATTTATCAAGATATTTTGAAAGAGTGGAGTGTGTTCAACATTGATTCATGTTCCTGATGTAGTTTATTAAAGTTCAAAGCTTCATCATATGCCTAATACAGTCTAATCCTTTGAGTTGTGATATGAACTGTAATCCAAAAGTGATGCGATCCATATCCAATACCAAGAAGTATTCTCAAGAGATTCTAACCTTTGTCAAAAATATATTAGGAGAAGCTTAATCTGAGGGGGAGAACATCAGTAAATTATGTCAGAACATAAGTTAATGGAAGACATGTCACAGAGAAGATCTTCAAGTTCAACGTTTGGCAAGCATCAGTTTAGGGGGATTATTGTTCGAATTCAACAATGGAGTAAATTGAAGCTTACCAAAGGATAATCATAACCGACTGAAGATCTCATTGTACAAGTTAAGAAACCAAGTTGCCTACAAAAAAACATCAATACAAGACAATCCAACATGACAAAGTCCAAATCAAGACAAATAGAAAAGTCAAAATTAGGTTATGTTGTAACAATAGTATAAATAGACCCACTAGTGCTTTTTTGGGTATATGGCTTGTTAGATCTAGAACTATAGGCCTATATCATTTTGTATAGGCTTAGAAATTTAATCAATATTTTTAATGAACAATTGTAATTCATTATTATGTCGTAGGCATTGTATATAGGTTAACCCATTTGTGTATTGACCTGTGTATGAATGGAAGTACAAACATAATACCTGGTCAATTACTGAAATTGACTAAGTGTAAGAAACATCTATGGATGAATATTTTGTTCTTTCGTAGATATGTTTCTTACAAGTAATAAACATCCAAAGATCATATGCGGATGAAAAATCAACTAGAGTTCAAGTGAATCAGAGTTCAAGTGAAGACTCCTGCGATTGAACAAGATAGCTTCGGAAGTACAAAGTACCTTCGGAAGATCAAGATACCTTCAAAGAACAAAATTATATGGAAGACCATCTTCCGGCGGAGTCCAAACACTTGTATGTAATAATACAAGTGTTACAAGTCAACAAGTCAACATGACAGCTTTGCAAATCCCAAGAGATCCAGTGTTTTCTTAACAAAAACACACATGCCTATAAATATGGATCCTAGGTTTCACAATAAGGAGGACGGCAAGAACATACACGATCACAAACAACAAAACATCAAATGACACAAACACAAACCCTAGCTGCTGTCACATCAACATCACAACCCTAGCAGCCGTCACATCAAAATCAATTCATTCAAACAATTTTAGTTCATTCAATGTTTATTCATCTGTAACATTATCATGTTTTAAGAAAATAAATTTGAAATAAATATTTTTTATTATTAATTGTGTTCTTATTATTGTGTTCGTATCAATCATTAATCATATTCAATTTATTAAAAACAATTAAACAAAGTTAATGTTGATTACGCAAACATTGACTTGACTCAAATTAACATTAATAATTTCTAATTGTAATCCTAGGATTCACAGGTGGTATCAGAGCCAAGTGATCATTGATTTAGATCGATTGATCTATGAGTGTTAATTTAGTTTAATTGTTTGCTGATTCCATTGGATTTGTCAGTCTCTGCTGATCAGATCTATTGTTTCTAAGCGTTTATGTGATTTAATCAAAACAGTGAATTGTCTCTCAGCAAGTACTGTTACATTACTTGTTTAACTTGGGTCAATATTCAAAACAATTGAATTGTATATCTTGGTTATTGATTGATAATCATATATTGTTCATATTTAATTGAACAAATACATTGGCAAAATCCTTAATTTGATATATAATTGTCAGTGAAAGGATTGACTGATTTGTGACCACAACTGCTTGTTTATTATAATTCAAGTATTGTCACTTCATTTCTTAAAGGATACTCTGTAATAGTTAAAATCTCAGATCTTAACCAAACATGAGTAACTTTGGTGGATCGTCATACCAACCTCCAAAGTTGGAAACAAAAGCATACTTCAAATCCTGGAAAATCTAGTTTAGAAATTATGTTAATTATACAGGTTCTGACTTATGGGTTTCAATAACTGAAGGTCCTTATATTCCACCCACTCTTAGGCTGGATTATAATGACAACAATAAACCCATAAGTACAAAGGATCTGTCACATGATGATGTTAAGAAGGTGAAAGTTGATATTAAAGCATACAACTTGCTTAGTATGGCTTTACCTAAAGAAATATTAATCAGGTGTGAGTATTACAAAACAACAAATTCCTTGTGGAAGATTCTTCATACACTCTGTGAAGGGAGTGATGAAATCAGAAGCATTAGGAAGGACACCCTTCGGTCACAATATGAAACCTTCCATCATATTGAGGGTGAATCAATTCCGCAACAACTCCATAGATTTATGCAACTGGTTACAAAGATGAATATCTTGGTGTTGAAGTACGCAAATGAGGAACTAAACAAGAAGATGCTTCATACTTTGCCAGAAAGTTGGAAGCAAACTGCGTCCATGTTCAAACACATAATTGATCTCAAAGCAACTGGTTTAGATACACTAGTAGCTAAAGTTGATGCTTTTGAAATGGATGAGAACTCTAGGAACAAGAGTGTGAGAACTCATATGTCACCATATCACTTTAAAGAAACAAAAAATGCAGGAAGTGCCTTTATTTCCAACAATGATGGTGATAACGCTTGTACTTTTAGTGAAGATGAAGATGAAGTAAGTTTCTATGCATCAAAGCCTTCTAAGAAATCTTCTCAAAGTAAGTCAAGAAAAGAAAAAGGAAGAACTTATGATCAAAGAGATACATCACAAAGACCCTTTAGGCAACCACAACTTACAAACTCATCCACACCAACCACTAATACATCAGCAGGAACAAGTAACTCCAAGGAAACTTGGTTGATCATCCTTCAAGATGGAATGTGTGACTGGAGTATGTATGAGAAGGAAGTTTTCAAAGAAAATCAAGCTTTAATGGCTCATATGGAAAACAAAGTTCCAGCCATGGCTAGTGAGGTAAGAGATAGGTTACGTTCATCAATATGTGTTGAGGAAGTTGAAAGATATAGAGTCCATGCTCAACAACTGGCTAATAAAGTTAAACAAACTATGATTTTGAATAAATCTCATGTAAGAAAACATAAACTATGTCAAATAAAAATTAACTCTTTACAAAAGGATTTAGATAAAATAGTTTCAGAAAATTACAGTTTAAAGGCACAAGTTGAGCATCTGACCACTTCCTTGACTAAATCCATGACTGATCATGCATCAACTGAAGTGAAACTTCAAAAGTTTAAACTTTCATCTTGCAGTATGAGAAATTATTAAATTCTCATATTGAATCTAAGAACAGGTCTGGGTTGGGATATAATGATGTGGCACCTCCTATAAACAATAATTACATACTTTTTCCTGAATCAATGACAAATAACCTATCAAATCATTTGTGCCAAGCACCAAGTTTGAATCAAATTCTAATCAACAAGATATTCATAATAAAACTGAGGTGAATGAAATTGAGTCTTCTGAATCAAAAAAGATAAATCAAAATGATTTAGAATTGACTTTGATGAGTGTGATGACTTGGATGATTATGATGAACATGATGATGATATACTGAACAAGGGTAAGAATTTTGTTTTTGAAACAATCATTCCAAAAGTGCTTGAAGAAACAAAGTTGCAATATCCTCCAAAACAAAGAAACAAGTTGAAGACTATTTGAAAGAGAATAGCTCAACTGAATGAAGGACTTCAAGAGCTACATCAGCAACAAAAATCTTCATATGAAGAGATTGAAAATTGTACTTCTACTGAGGAAGTACACAAATCATCTTTGGAAAAAGCAAAAAGGAAGCTTTCAATTCATCTTTAGTAAAAGAAGAAGCCTTCTTCAGTAGAAAATTTGCGGAAGAAGAAACCTTCAATAGAAGTTCACACAGTTTCAGTAGATGAGAAGGCAAAGTTAACAACAAATAAATCAACTTCAAAATTGAAAAAGGATGCTAAGTCTCAGAAGTTGACAAATAAAAAGACAGTAACTAATTTTGACAAAGAATCATAAGAGATGTATTACAAATGGTGTGACCTAAAGAACCATAACACTAATGAGTGTTACTTCAGTAGTTACTGTTCTATTTGTAATATGAACAAGCAAATGACATCTGATTGTTACTTCAACAAACATTGTGCTATTTGTAACAAAAATAACCATTCAACTTAGGAATGTTATTTCAACAAAAAGAACAAGACAAAGAACTCAAAGAAGTGACAATCAGATAAAGCTGAATCAGAGACTCAATCTACTGATTGTGAAAAGGAGTCAAAAATTAAGAAGCCACAATAAAAACAAAAGCATAAACCAAAGGAGGAACCATCCACTGATGTTCAACCTGTAAAGAATAGAACAACATTCCAGCAATCAAAAACACCTCACAAACAGGTGGATTTTACTAAAAAGGAAACAAATGCTGATGATGCTTTCTTTGATAATTTTGAAAATGAAACTCATGTACCTCATTCGAAATCAAAAGGTAGTTGTAGATACATGATGTTCCTAGTTTATATGCTTATATGTAAAAGTCTTTCATTTCTTACACATGTGTAATGTAATGACTCAATGAAATATAATATTTGTTTGATGTTTATTTATGTTTAGTTATTCATATTATTATTGTGTTAAGTATAATTCATATGTATGAACATCTTATATGGGTTTGAGGTTGTTGTTCATAGTTCTAAGTCAATAATGATTGAGAAATGTGTTCAACTTAATCAGATGATTATTCATGCTAATGGACCATACTAATGGACCATACACATGAATATATCATGCTTATGGACCAGTCACACGACTGAACCAAGAGACTAGATCAGTCATATGACTGAAACATAAGATTGACTCAGTCGCACGACTGAACCTCCAGTCGTGCGTATGACTCAATCGCATGATTCAGTCGCACAACTGAATGATGCTAATGGTTCAGTCATACGAATCGAAACTGCAAACCTATAAAAAAACGAAATAATGGGGAAGGTCTAGGTTATAAAGTAGTTCCTCCACCACATGCAATTCTTCTGAATACTAAATGTAGACCAATCAATAACAACCCAGTAAAGGATCATGTGGTGTCCACTCCATTGGTTAGTGATCCCAATTCTATGGGCAAACCTATGAAGAATAGCTCTAAATAGAAGGAATCTACTTTGAAATCAAAAGAAAAGATGCCTATTGAAAATTTGGATGATCAATATGAAAAGGTTAATTTAAGGTCTGGTTTACACACGTCTACATCTAAACCCAAAATGACTAATCCAGTTAACCAAAAATGTTTTACTCATCAAAGTTCAAATAAATTAAACGTTAAAGATGTTAAAGATGTTAAAAATGTTAAAACAATTAATTTTGTTAAAGAAGCTGAAACATCTAAAAGAGAAGTGAAAAAACCCAACCAGACACATCTCACACCTTTACCAAACTCAACCCCACATAAAAATTTTCCTCAACCTATAGAAGGGAGATCAAGAAACAGTTGTGGAAAACGAGGACATATCTCTCCTAATTGTCCTCATTATCAGACACCCAAAAAGAAAATTGAACTTTATGATGCAAAACCAAGTTTTTCTAAATGATATCTAATACTCCACCTAAGAGTATTAGTGAACCTAAAGTTCAAACTATAAGCCAGTCGTCTGTTTATCACAAAGAGTATTGTTGGAGATCTATATTGCCTTGTAGTAACTAATGATTACTCAAGATTTTCTTGGGTGATGTTTCTGAAATCCAAATCAGAGATTTTTAAATCATTCAAACATCTAGTAACTACTTTGGAATCATTCTACAAGCTGAAAGTAAGGCAGATTCGATCAGACAACAAAACAGAGTTCAAGAATCAATGGATGGAGGCACTCTGTAGAGTGAAAGGAATTGTACATCAGTTTATGTCTGCCTACACTCCACAGATGAATGGGGTTGATGAAAGAAAGAATCGTAACTTGATAGAGACAGCAAGAACAATGTTAGCTGACTCTAAATTGCCTATTCAATTTTGGAATGAGGCAGTGGCGAATGCATGCTACACACTCAATCGAGTCTTGGTGGTCAAACGTCATGGTAAAACATGTTATGAACTGCTCCAGCGACGTAAACCAAACTTAGTGTATCTCGAACCATTTGGTGCACTGTGCATGTTGTTGAAGAAAACTCAGACTGGGAAGTTTAGCGAGAAGGCTGGAAAATGTATCTTCTCGGATACAGTATACCGGACAAGAGAGTTTATAACAACTCAACGGGTCAGGTAGAAGTGTGGTGTAATGTTGATGTTCAAAGATTCACGACCCCCTACTGTAAAAGGACCTTCCTTCTTCTTTGACTACGATGGATTTTTTAAGTCCTTCAACCTACCTCCCTCTCATCCTGATGATGAGTTATCTGCTACCATCGGTTCCATTAGACGTTTCTTCAAGTCCTTCAGGGGGAGAGCTTGAAGTAAGTGACTCCTCCTCGGGATAGAGTTTATAAATTGGACAAGGCTCTTTACGGGCTCTATCAAGCCCCTAGAGCTTGGTATGAGAAACTCTTAACTCATCTAGTGAAACATGGTTTTCGCAAAGGGTTATTGACTGTATGTTATTCATCAAAGAAAAGGATGGTGATTTACTACTGGTACAGATATATGTGGATGAGATAATCTTCGGTTCCAAAAATGAATAATTATGTAAAGAATTCAAATCTGTAATGACAGCAGAGTTTGAGATGAGTGCCATAGGTGAGATGAAGTTCTTTCTTGGATTACAGGTGGATCAGACACCAAAAGCAATCTTCCGGCATCAGTCCAAATATGTAGGCGATATTCTCAGTCGATTCGACATGGAGAAAGCTACGGCTGGTGGAACTCCACTTGCCACGAACCATGACGTGGCACCCGACGACAATGGTGATCTGGTTAATGCCACCATTTACAGAGGAATGATCGGATCTCTAATGTACCTCACAGCGTCTCGTCTTGATATTATGTACGCCACGTGTCTTTGTTCCTGATATCAGGCCAAACCAAAATTAAATCATCTCATAGGAGTTAAAAGGATAATTTTGTTATTTGAAGGGCACTCCACACTCGTGTTGTGGTATCCTCATGATGATGACTTTGAGTTTACAGCTTATACTGACTCGGACTATGGTGGTTGCAAGATGAATTACAAGTCAACATCAGCGCGATGTCAGGTCTTTGGTAGACAGTTAGTCACCTGGCAGTGTAAGAAGCAGAGATCAGTTGCTGTGTCAACATGTGAAGCAGAATATGTTGTTGCTGCAAGTTGTTGTTCACAAATCATTTGGATTCAACAGCAAATGCGTGACTACGGTTTGCAATTTTCTAACACCCCTATCTTTGTTGATAATTTTGCTACAATTGCTGTCACCAAAAATTCGGTCCAACACCCAAAAATAAAACACATCGGTATTAAATATCTCTTTAAACGTCACTATTTTGAAAAACAATTAATTGATGTTATTAAAATTAATATGGATTTTCAACGCACCGACCTCTACACAAAAGCATTTGACAAACCTCGGTTTTTAAATATTTTAGAGGTTAATGGCGTGAAAAAGAAAAGTGATGTGATTCAAGAAGAAGAAAGTTCTTAGTCCGACAAGTATTTTCTTAGTTTATTATTTATTTTCTTTTATTTTATTTTCCTATCTATTAAAATCCAAAAACACAAAAAGATTTTTGGTTTTAGAATTTTAGGGGGGAGAATAGTTTACTTTAGTATTTAATTAGTTTTATTTACTTAAAAAAATAAAAAAAGCAGGGGAGGGCAGATTAGCTAAAAGAAATGAAATCAAATCTGTGATTGTGATTCAAAGTTTATGGAAAATGATAGTACACAGGGAACAAATTGTTTGGGACTTCAAAAGGATTTAAATGGTCAAGATGCAAATTTCAAAGTACAAGTCTGAGTAGTCTAAGCACAATAAAAGAAAAATGATAGTAAAACTAGTCTGCTACTGAGGTAACACAGAGAAAGTAGACCTATAGGTTGCTAGTTCATTATATGATGTGTCGGTAGATTCAACACAATAAATGAGTAAACTGCATTGGTGAATTAAATTCAAACTAATTTGTTTAACTTGTTGTGGGTTCACATCTTATCCCTGGTTAACACAATCAACGCATTTCCAATCAGGGGTGACGAGCAAAATAAACACCACAAATGTGTGCGGATGACCACAAAAATGAGCAAAGTACATGGAAAAACTGCTAAGTGCAATCAAGCTAATGACTAATGTTGTTGGTGCGTTATGTGCAAAAGAAAAATAAATGCTCTAACAAGAAGATAGGTTGTGTGCCTCTCTGCTGTGCGGTGGCACTGACCTGAGGATAAGCATAACCTAAATATTCTGGAGTTCATTGTTGTTTGTGCCTCTCTGATGTGCGATGACACTGACTTGAGGCTTGGCATCTCTATGAAAGCTCTTAGAATAGTTTCTTCTTGTCAAATACCCGTATACCGCTCAAAAATCTCCTGAGGAATGTTGATTACCATATAAGTGTGGGATCCATAAATTCTTGTTGAAATAATTAAACCTAACTCATCACCAATGTGAGTCAGAAATCTGTGTATGGATTTAAGTGGACAAATATACTGACAATCATCGTGGCTGCAACTCTTCACAGTCAAAATCATTGTGTGCATCTTATAGCTCTAGTATGATTTCCTGAAAGTGTTATTGACTCTCGAACAAAACAAGAATCTAGCATCAAAGTGCATATTAAAAGGTCCCAAATGATTATGATATACATGTATGATTCCATAAGGGATCTTTCTAGAAATAATCAAATTAATTTAAGGTTGTTCTGCTCAGGAAGAAAAATCTGTTAGATGTTTTCTAAAAGGTTTGAATCCATCTCAAACCTAAACCACAAAAATATGTATTGTTTCCTTTTAATTTCAAGTTGTTTTCTATTTTCTAGTCTTTTGTTGCGTAGATGTCGGACTATACAACTAGAGGAAATCTGTGAATCACTCACTAAAAGTGGTAACGTCTGAGGTGACCAATCGGTTCTAAACTAAAAGGATCACGGCTAAGGTGATCAAATGATGGTAAATTAAAAGGATGATGTCTGAGATGATCATAGGTCCTAATGTTAAATATCAAAAGGTAAAAATTTAAGTGTTTGAAAGTGTATGAGGTCAAACTCATATGTATGAACCAATTGCAAGATTGAATCATAAGGATGAGCCAATCGCACGATTGAACCATAAGTATGAGCCAGTCACACGATTGGACAATGAGTATGAGGCAACCATGCGATTGAATCACAAGAATGAACCAATCATACGACTGGATGATGAAGTCTAAGCCAGTCGCACGAATGAAGTATGCGTATGGGTCCAGTCGCACGACTTAACTTTAAAATAGTATAACTAGAGGGTTTAGTCGGCCGTATTCCTTACCACCCTTCAAAGCTCTCAAAAACCGCCCATAGATAAACACTCTGCCCAAAATTCCTATTATTGTGATTACTCTCTAATTTTCATCCTATCTAATTTCCCATTCATCTATAGGTACTGTGCAACTGAAATCGACCCAAATGAATGGTTTAATCGAACCCTAAGGACCGATTATGTTAAAATCAAGAATTGAGACTAACTCTTAAAAACAAACCACTTAAATGAACATAAAAGTTGATTTAGAGGACAGTAAGTGCTATTTTGAGTCCCTGTGAATCTAATGAGTCTAAACACGAAGTCTCATATAAAGTTTTAACAAAGATTCGGAGTTAGAGTGTTGAACGGAGCAAGATGCGAATAGACACTCCGTATGAACCTAAGTCGCACGATTGAGCCATGCACACGATTCAATCGCACGAGTGAATCAATCGGTGACTCAGTCGCACGATTGACTCAATCGCATGGCTTAGCATATGACTAAGTTCAGTCGTAGGCTCAATCGAACGACTAAACTCAGCCGCAAGCTCAATTGCATGATTGAACTCAGTCATATGGTTCAATCGCATGACTGAACCAGTTTGATCAAAATAGTTTAAGTTCCAACTATCATCTCTTATGCACATTTTTAATGTATATGTTTCTTGTGTTGCAACAACATGGTTGATAGATGGATGATAAGAACCAAGCACAACATATGTTCTCATCTTGATGCTACTTCCAGGAACGCCTTTGAGTTCGCTGGGATTATTGCTTTCCTACGCAAATCGAGGATATACAAGGCCATCTCTGCTCCATGCACACCATACAGGTCTATACAGTAGGCCTCCTAGGAAGGTGCCTTAGTTGACTGATCGGCTGAGCCTCATTGTATTAGGAGCTCTATCTTCGGGTAGGAGATTGAGATCACAGAAGACGATCTGCGAAGGGTTTTGGATTTGGGTGAGGATGGTGCCTACCCAACCAAGCTACATCCCCTGATTGTTCAGGGATGCTTTCTAAGGATAAAGTACGTTGG
Organism: Flaveria bidentis; assembly: GCA_018326385.1. Classification (NCBI taxonomy): domain Eukaryota; kingdom Viridiplantae; phylum Streptophyta; class Magnoliopsida; order Asterales; family Asteraceae; genus Flaveria; species Flaveria bidentis. The sequence continues at coordinate 1,283 of BJCM01089098.1, read as the reverse complement.
GGACATTAATGCAGGTGTGCTCAACAAGAGCAATATGTGCCCCCAGTTCAAGTACTTGACTCATGTTATCCTTAAGTGCATAGCTTCAAGGCGAGGAGGATTTGATGAGTTGTCGGACAAAATCTAGAACGCATTCATTGCACTGGTACTGAACCACCCGTTCAGTTTTTCTTGCATGCTCTTCGCATATATGATCGAGAACCTTGAAGCGAAAGGCAAGGAAGGCTTCTGTATGTATCCTCGTTTCTTACAGATAATCATAGATGATAAGCTTTCTATGCTGCCAAAAGAGAGAGATGATGCGATTATTCTCGAGGTGATGGATGACACTACACTGGGAAGAATGAAGGTGTACCGGGGGAAGCAGGTGAAGCCCCCAGTCAGGAGATTGTTTGGGCATCTGGCCAGTGAAGATTATGTGGTGTCCTCTCGCAAGAAGTGGCGTCACGATGATAGCAATTCCGATGTTGAGCCAATTGTGCTACCCACCGATGAAGACTACTACAATGATGACGACCAGGATGATGGTCAAGGTTTTGGAGATACTGGTCCCACTTAATCGAGGGCCACTGAAACTTCTACTATATCTCAACCATCTCCACATGACACCACTGATGCACCTGGTGGAACGGAGAAGGCTGCCTTTCACCAAAACTTCCGAAGAGGAAGAATCTAACAATGAGCCTCTAGTGAGGAATGTCAGTAGCCGGGTTGTGGCCACCAAGAAGGGGATAATGGCGCTTGGTGGATGCTAAGCTGGGTCAAAGGACGGTGCTACATATTTCACTGATCCTACTTACACACCAGACCAGCCACTCAGCTCTAGGGGAGACTCTGTTTCCATGGGCTTAAGGAAGAAAAGGATGGCAAAGGATCACCCTAATCACTAAAGCCACCACCACTACCACAGTTCCTACCACCACCACATCTACTACCACCACTACCACAACTACCACCACCACTACCACAGCTCCTACCACTACCACAGCTCCCACCACCACTACCACTGATAGGATCAATTGATTCAATCTGTAATGATTTATGTAAACAATTTAAAAAGAAACACAAACAATTGTAATCAAATCAAGCAATATCAACAAAATTCACAGTTCATTGATATAGCAAAGACAATTACAAGAGTAAGAAAGCAGTTAACAACCAAAACTCACACACTACTCTCTCTTTAATTCTACTCTAGTCTAAGCTATTTATACTAGAAACTAAGGAACTAACAATTTACAAAACTAGTCCCTATACTAGTACAAAATATAAAATAGACAATA
>BJCM01089097.1:0-11178 GCA_018326385.1 Flaveria bidentis | reverse complement strand
AAAAGAACAATGGAACTACCTTGCAAAAGCTGCTGAAAAATGTTTTATGAACTACCTTCCAAAATAGCTGCTGAAAAACGGGATTTCAATGAAGATTATGATATTCTTGAACAGCCAAAACACCAAGGGAAGGTCTCCTCAAGTTAGCATACCCACAAGCATCAAGCAAGACACCTTATTGCTAGGATTTTGGCACCAAAATCGCAAGAATAGAGCTGCAGAAAACCACTTTCAGCCTTGTTCTTCTTTCTTAGATGAGAGAAAAAGTTAATCTTGCATGTATGAGTGAGAGAGAGGAAAGAGCTGAAGTTAACACTCTCTAAAGTGTGTGTGTGTGTTTTCAAAAACAAAAGGCACAAACCCCCTAAAAGGGGCGGCCGAATTGTGTTGCAATTGGGGTTTTCCTCCCAAAACTTTAACACACAATTTGTTCTCAACTAGTTAACCTTTTAAAAGATATATAATTAACCTTTTAATTATATAACACATACACTCTTTTTTTATTTGATGTTATTCAACTAATTTAAACAACATTACAAATAATATCCATGAACAAAATATCCTTATAAGTTGTTCTTTCTCACATATAATCTATTTAGAAAACCCATTTTCTAAAATGTTGCATTAATTTAATTGCATGATCATATCATCAATTAAATATTAATTGGTGTTTGCTAAGCTTGTTATTGGGTATGACCCGACTTGGATCACAACGTACTAACCACATCAATGTTCTATGTGTCTTGGGCATAAAGAATCCAACAGGTATCAGAGCCAAAGTTTAAGTGAAACATATAAATTTTCAAAAGAAACCTAAACTTAAACTGAAAATGGGACAAAGGGAAGGGATGCCAGTCCAAGTAGCTACGTGTCATCAGGTATTTTCTTAATAATTAACCAGTATTATGTGCGCATGTTATTTGATCTATGTGCCCTTAGTAGATTTAGATACTGATGTAGTTAGGATAGGAAATGCGTGGGTATGAAGAGTAAAGTAAGTGGCTAATCACAACTGGCCAATGTAATTAGGGACTTACTATACTTGAGATAAAATGAGTTATTCCCTTGAATGGCCGTGTTAGTGTTTAAATCTTATAGTGTGTTTAGAGGATGGCTGGTGGTAGATCGTCAAAGGCTTCACGTGGTGGAGGTCATGGTGAACATGGTGCTGGACCACGGGCGAAGACCTTGAGCTGAAGTGGTGGTTCATCAAGAACCCAGAGACCCCTCATCTGGAGGCTGCTGATGAGGGTGCTAATTTGAGAGCCTCAGTGAAGGAGGCTATTGTGGAGGAGGTGCACCAAGTCATGCAGACAATCTTACCATCTGTGGTGACTGAAGTGATCAAGGTTGTGAGGGAAGGAGAAAGGAAGGAAAGGAGTAGGCCTACGGGCGAAGGGAGCAGCCCGAGACTGATACGGTTGTCTTTACTGATGAAGAGAAAGAGGAAGAGCTTGTGCCTAAGGCAGCATGAGGCTGTAACTACAGGGCATTTCAAATATGAAAGCCCCATACCTTTGATGGTAATGGCATTATTGTTGCTGCTTACCAATGGGTGAGAGAGATGGAAGTTATTCTTGATATCAGCGAGTGCCGAGAAGACCAGAAGGTGAAGTTTTCCACCCACTCATTCATGGACTTGGCATTGTGTTGGTGGGACAATATTGTCCAAGCTGAGGGTAGCAGGGCTATCGGGAAAATATGGTGGGTGGAGTTGAAGAAGTTAGTGATTGATGAGTTTTGTCCTCACTGAGAGATGAACAAGGTTGAGAGCGAGTTCCTGCAGCTGGAGGTGGGAACAATGACCCATCAGCAATACACCACCAAGTTTAATGAGATGGCATGACTGATACCGGATCAGGTAACGCCTCTGTCACGAAAGATCAATAGGTATATTCAAGGCTTGTCGGTAGACATTCGTAGGCACTTGATTGTCACCCGGCCAAGTACGTTTAGGTCGACGGTCCATATGGCGGGGAGGTTGTATGATGAGCATGAGGTGATTGTGGTTGAGGTGAGCAAGAAAGGTGGTGGTGAAAAAAATTGGAATGGAAAGTGATTTGGACGTGGCGGGGCCGCTCCAAACAACAAAGGTGCACGGGTGGATGACCGACGTGTAGTCACATCCGGTGCAGGGTCCAGGAGGTGTGCCAAGTGTGGAAGGGAGCATGCTGGGGAATGTATAGTGGGATCCAATGTCTGTTTCCGGTGTGTGAGGACCGGACATGTGGTGAAGAACTATAGGGTAAGGAGGTGTTATACTTGTGGCAAAGATGCCACATGAGTCCGGTTTGTAAGAAGACAAGGGCTAAAAGTTCCTAAGCAGGGAAGAAGGTAGTCGGGACTGAAGGACAGAGGGCGAGCACCAGAGAGTTCACAATGACATAGAAGGAGGCTAGGACGAACCCCGATGCTGTGTCAGGTACATTTTTATTAAACCAAACTCTAGCTTCTATGTTATTTGATTTTGGTGCTAGTAAAAGTTTCATTTCTGCTACTTTTTATGCTAAATTGCCTGTTAGTAGTAGGAGTATAGATAAGCCCTTTGATGTAGAAACTACAATAGGTAAGTCTACCAGGATTTCTGAGATGATAGAAGGTTACGACATAGAACTAGAATGTCATAAGTTTCTTGTTAGACCATTCGTGATGACCTTAGGCAGGTTCGATGTAGTCCTAGGAATGGATTGGTTAGTAGACTACGAGGCGAACATTATGTGTCGTAAAAAGATGATTCGGTTGACAGTGCCTAACAGAAGTTCGGTGATGGTCTACGGTGATCGAATCACTACGATTCCGAAAGTGATTTCGATGGCGGTGGCGGGAAAGTGCATGAGGTGTGGATGTAGTTCCTACTTGGCCTACGTGAAGGATGTGGATACGCCAACACCATAATTGTCCGATGTATCGGTTGTGTGTGACTTTCTGGACTTGTTCCCAGAAGACTACCAAGTGTGTCACTGGACCGCGAGATCGAGTTCTAGATTGACTTGATACTGGGTGCCCAACCCGTTGTTAAGGCATCGTATCAGTTGGCTCCGACTGAGATGAAGGAACTGATGGAGCAACTGCAGGAGTTGCTCGATAAGGGGTTCATTAGACCGAGTATCTCTCCTTAGGGTGTTCCGGTCCTATTTGTGAAGAAGAAGGATGGTAGTATGAGGATGTATATAGACTACCGTGACCTAAATAAGTTGACAATGAAAAATCAATATTCACTACCAAGAATTGATGATCTGTTTGATCAACTCCAAGGTGCCAGTTGGTTCTTGAGAATAGATCTTTTATCTAGTTATAATTAGTTGAAGGTGAAGGAGCAAGACATTCCTAAAACAGCTTTACGCACGTGTTATGGACACTACGAGTTCCTCGTTATGTCTTTTGGTTTAACCAACGCGCCAGCTGCTTTTATGGACTTGATGAATCGAGTGTGTCAGCCGATGTTGGATAAATAAGTGATTGTTTTTATTGATGATATCCTGATTTATTCGAGGAGCGAGGAGGAGCATGCTGGTCATATTCGGGATGTGTTGGAGATGTTGAGAAAGGAGAAGTTGTATGCTAAATTCTCCAAATGCGTGTACTGTTTGCACAAGGTTTAGTTTTTGGGTCATGTAGTGAATCCCTAGGGGATTATAGTGGACCCAACAAAGGTGGAGGCAGTGATGCAATGGAAGTCACCAAAGAAGCCATCCGAGATTCATAGTTTCTTGGGTTTGGCAGGCTATTATCGAAGATTTATTCAAGACTTCTCCAAGATAGCTTCTCTGTTGACTAAGTTGACCTATAAGGATATGAAGTTTGTGTGGGGTCAAGATCAAAAGAAGGCGTTTGAGCAGTTAAAGGTGAGGTTGACTCAGGCTCATGTCTTGTCGTTATGCGAGGGAAGCGAGGATTTGGTGGTTTATTCAGATGCTTCTTATTCGGGGTTGGGATGTGTCTTCATGCAGCGAGGAAAGGTTATAGCCTACGCATCCCGACAGTTGAAAGTTCATGAGGTTAACTATCCTACTCATGACTTGGAGCTAGCAGATGTGATCTTTGTGTTAAAGATTTGGAGGCACTACCTATACGAGACGAAGTGCATCATATTCACTGACCACAAGAGCTTGAAGTACTTCTTTGAGTAGAAAGACTTGAACATGAGGCATAGGAGATGGTTTCAGCTCATAAAGGATTGTGATTGCGAGATCCATTACCATCCGTGCAAGACCAACGTGGTGGTAGATGCCTTTAGGCGAAAAGAGAGACCCGAGCTGATTTGGGTGAAGGCTAATCAGTTGATCATGACCTCTGATATTATGACATAGGTAAAGGAGTTTCAAGATAAGGCATTGAGAAAAGATCATCTTAACTCTGAGAGAATGAGAGGTCTGGTCATGGAGTTGGGTGAAAACACACTCAATGTTACAACCCGATTCGAACGGATATGGATTGCTCGTTTTGGGGATCTATTTGTGAAGATCATGGATGAAGCTCATAAGACTCAATACTCTATTCATCTCGGTGCTACAAAGATGTATCAAGATATGAAGAAAGAATATTGGTGGCCTGGTATGAAACGCGATGTAGCGGACTATGTGAGTAAGTGCCTTACTTGTTTAAAAGTGAAGGCTAAGCATTAGAAGTCCTACGAGAAGATCCAACCATTGGATATACCGTAGTGGAAGTGGGAGCATATCACCATGGACTTTATACGAAGCTACCACGTACCGCGGCAGGGTATGATGCTCTATGGGTGATAGTTGATCGTCTGACGAAGAGTGCTTACTTCTTACTGATCCACGAGACATATTCATCCGAGAGGTTGGCGAATTTGTTCATCAAGGAGATTGTAACTCGTCATGGTGTGCCAGTGTCCATTGTGTCTAATCGTGACACCTGATTTACATCTAATTTTGGAAGAAGTTCCACGATGCGATGGGGACGAGGTTACATATTAGCATGGCTTATCATCCTCAAATGGATGATCAGTTGGAGAGGACGATTCAGATGCTAGAAGCTATGCTTCGGGCATGCGTCATTGATTTCAGAGGAAGTTGGTATGACCATTTACCGTTAGCTGAGTTCTCATATAACAATAGTTATCATGCCAGTATTGGTAAGCGCCCTTATGAGATGCTATATGGTAGGAGATGTAGAACACCCATTTGTTGGGGTGATATTTGTCAGAAGGAGTTGGGGAGTATTGAGGTGATCAAGGCTACGACTAAGAAGCTTGAAAAGATTAAAGCCTTCATGAAAGTAGCTAAGTATGGCAGAAGTCATATGCTGATAAGAGGCAAAAACCGATTGAGTTCCAGGTGGGTGATAGGGTTATGTTGAAAGTCTCCCCTTGGAAGTGTATCATTCGGTTCAGAAAGCAGGGCAAGTTGAGCCCAAGGTACATAGGGCCTTTCCGAATCATTTCGCGAGTAGGAGAGTTGGCCTATAGATTGGAGTTACCGGATGAGTTAAGTAGAATGCACCCGACATTCCATGTATCTCATTTGAGTAAGTGCTTAGCTGACGAGGATATGGTTGTACCACTGGAAGATATCAAGGTAGATGAACGGCTCAATTATGTGGACCAACTAGTGGCGATCATTAATCGTAAGGAGAAGAGGTTAAGGAATATAGTAGTTACTCTTATGCATGTACAGTGGAAGCACAGGAAGGGATGCGAGTCGATATGGGAGACTGAAAAAGAGATGAGGCAGCATTACCCTTATCTGTTTGAGGAATAACAGGTTTTAGGGATGAAACCTATATAAGGGGGGTAGACTTGTACCACCCGGATTTTTGTAAAAGAAAGAATATAAAGTGAAGAAAAAGAAGGAAATGCAATTTAACCCAAGTTGAGGGATTAAAAGTGTCAAAAAAGACAAAAGTTGCAAAAGTTGGTGTAAAAGGTGGGCATGGCCGCATATGTTGTCTACACACACACTTCATTCGGATTTTAGAGAGAGAAAGTGCAGAATTTCGGGTTTTGAAGAAAAGAGAAGAAGAAGTTCGAATTCAGGTAAGAATTCTTGATTTTTAGATATTCTTAATCGGCCTATGCCTCGGTTGTGTGTTATATGTGTTCGATTGTGTGTTTTGGTGGGTTTCTAGGTGTTTGAACTCATTTGCAAACGGGTTTGAAGGAGTCATACTCGAAGGTTGTCAAAGATGACTTCTAGAACCCCCTTTTTAGTTGTTTTAACTAATTTTGGGGCTGGAAATGCATGTTTAAACATTTTTATAAAATATGGGTGTTTACCCGTATGTTTTATGTGTGTGTATTCAAGTGGGGTTTTGATTTGGTGTGATTTATGATGTATGATTGTGTTATGTTCTTGTTATGTTTCTTAGAATGCAAGATTTAAGCTTAGAACATGTTGGTAAGATGATTGAGACTGATTTGGAATGATTATAATATAGGTTGGTTGCCCATGCGCCTGAAAATGGTCCATGCGCCCAACGATTCATAACTGCCTAAGTGTTCCCATACGCCCAAAACCCCATGCGCCCGAATAGTATCCATGCACCTAGAAATAGGCTGAATTTGACTAAGTGTCCAAGCGCCCAGAAAGCCCATGCGCCTAGGCACTCATGCGCCTGCATAGTGCCCATGCGCCTAGAATGTTGCCCAGAATGATTAAGTGTTGGCCATGCACCCCAATAGTGCCCATGCACCTAAAAGTTCCCCATGCGCCAAAGTGTTCCCCATGGGCCAAAGTGTTCCCCATGCGCCTGAACGGCCATGCGCCCCAATAGTGCCCATGAGCCTAAGACTTAGAATATTTTCTGAGATTTTGGGGAAAATGTAAAATGTAGGCTTTGACTTTGGAGGTTCCCGGGGGTGATGAAAGTTGACCTTATGAGGTCATGTATGATGATGATTATGTGATGTGGCATGCGTGATGATGTGATGTGTATGGTGATTTTATGGTTATGATTATGTTCATGTTCCTTATTATGTATGTTTATTTTCCATGGCTTTACGTGATAAAGTTGTGAATGTAAATGGAAAGTAGTATGTAACGTAAAGTGGAAGATAATGAAAAGAGGAACTTAATGATAGAATGCATGCATTAATGAAAGTGAAAGTAAAGAAAGTCTTGCAAGCAAATATACAGAGGTGCACGACTCTAAAATGTTGTTAGCTCAATTGTGTGTGGTTTAGCTAACCCATAAGGATACACACAAGGGTCTAGTCTTTGTGATTCCCTCGGGGGAAACTAGTGATGATTGCCATGAATGCAGCCCTCGAGGACATTTACAAGAAGGTCTTTGCTGATTCCTATCAACATGGTGCACCTCAGAGGGGCGTGAAAAGGCCGTGGAGGCAGACTTCATCTCTTCTATTCTCTTCACTTACACCTTACACTTCTGTTGAGTCTAATGAGGCTTAGGTGTGGAGCCTTCCACTATCACTATGGAGCGAGACTGCGCAAAGGTAGAACATCATAGAAACTTTGCTGACTTTCTCATAAACCTTAATTTCGCTATGCTCAATAAGAAGCCGGAAGAGCTGAAATTGGTTCGGGTGTTCCGTTTCCAAATTCAGTTGTCTTTACCCGAGTGTGAACTTCAAATGACTCTCAAGTGGTTCCATTCCTTCTTACTGTACTTCTGGGTCAACCCAACCCGAATGGGAAGAAAGGGGTCAGCCAAACAATGGTCAACTTTGTACGTTTGCTACATGGATGATAGTGTATACTCACCCTGGTGCTGGCAGCAGGCTATGTGCGTTATGAAAGTCATTTATGATCTTCGGCCCAGTACCCATTTTGTGCATACGTTTGGGGTGTAGTATATAGATGGGATCTTTGTCTCTTGCCCAGGTGTTGGTGCCAGGCTATGTGCATTATGGAAGTTATTTATGATCTTCAACCCAGTACCCGCTTTGTGCGTACATTTGGGGTATAGGCGATGACACTGATTCCGGAAAGAAGTAAAGAATGAAAGTAATGAACTGTAAAGGAAGATAATAATGACATTATCTATGTGTACATATGATTTGTGATCATGTACAATAGTATAGAATGGTTTTGAAAGAAAGTAAAGTATATTTCATTTTAAAACTAGAACTCACTTAGCAACGCTGACTTTTATGTGTTTTCAGTGGCAGGTAATGGTTGCTGAGGATGGCATGGGCGGCTACTTGGCTCATTTTGGATGGAATCCATTTTGAATAACAATAATATTTTTGCATTGTAATGCGAACAAAAGTTGTTTCGTAATTGTTAACAATGTAGTATTATTTTTCAAAAATGATTATATATATATATATATAAAAGAAATTGTTTAAGTTAATTCTACTGCAATGTTTTTAATAATGTTAAATATATGTTTTATGCAATGATTGGCTGGCTGTGAGCGTCCCGGGAACAAGACCGTACATAATCTCTAACTTCTGCAATCTCTTGAAACCTAGGATGTGTGTCCATAAAATAAGAACATTTGGGACTCAACATAAAGCTCGTGAGTTCATGAACATAGTATTCTCCAGGAATCATACATTCAGCCATCAAACATCCTATCAGACATTGCCACATATCACAAATGCTATTAATAGTCTACTCTTCAATTATTATCGGTTATCGAAACGTCACATCCCATTTTAGAAAACAGTTCAGATGAACTCACCTATTTAATAGCTGCCCAACAATTGATAATCACTTCTAGTAGAAACTTTTAATATCTCTAGGTCCTGATACAGTTTAACTAATCCTAGGTTAGGTAATGGTACAACTAACTAGTTATTGTAATGGTTGGATATTGGTTTACATTACCTTATTTAATTAGGGGTGATCAGTCCATGCCTAAGGCTAGACTACCTAATACACACCCCTAACAATAACCCTAATGCCTAAAAATAATAATACTAATAATACTAAAACTACTCCTAATAATAATAATAATCTAAAATAAATACTAATTAACTTGACATAAACTTAAACGAGAACATACCTTAAAACTATCTACTACAATTTGATGTAGTCTCCCTACTCGTGCTCCTACACGAGCTCCAAAATTAACTAATAACAACACTCAGTGGGGTGTTGAGTACTCGGGATTCTCTTTATACTAGAGGTTTCGCAAGAAAACTTATATTATAAATTTAACCCTTAAGTTTATGTTTATAAAGATACCTGTAAGCTCTTCCTTTTTTTTTCTGGTCATTGTAGGATGCATTTGAGGTGCTACCTTACTAGCTTTCTTTCCTTTCAATTGCGGTGTGTTTGAGAATTATAAATATTATTATTGTTATATTATTATAACTAATTCAGTTGCTTACTTCGTTTTTCTCTTATAACTTTTTAAATATAACGTTTTATATAATTTCAAATATGTCGTTGAGACAAGCTTATTTTTCTTTACAAGTCGACCCAAGTTTCATTAAAAATAGAGCACGTTTAAATATAATATATTATTATATTTATATATTTTTAAACGGTCTCTTACGATAGTAAAACTCGTTTAAAACTTTAAATTTAAAATAATTATTTCACTCATTAATTATTCGTATGACAATATATGAAATATTAAGTTCATATTTCTTGTATTTTAACTATTACGTCTTACCCTGGAACCCAAGATGTTACATTCTTCCTCCCCTTAAAAGAATTTCGTCCTTGAAATTCGAAGGATACCCAAAGAGTTGAGAACCATGTGGCTTTTATTTCTGCTACCAATCCCCAAGTCTTATCAGACTCTTTTCTAATCTTACTAGTCGACCAAAACTAGTGAAATTATCATTTGAGCTAAGATTCCTACATAATATTGGTTAGGGTTTTAATACTCAAGAAAAGTCTACTAGTATTGTGCCTCGGTAATGTTTTTTTAAATATAAGGTTTTCTAGTTTACTCAAGTTCTTAGTTTCTTTTGAAAACCCTATTATAGTTTTGAAGTGAAACGATAAACTCTATCAGATATAATCAAGATATGCAATTCTTTAGGTGAGACTAATATAGTTTGGCTAGTATTTCTATCTTATAGTTTGATAGATAGGTAGAGAGTGTACTAATTTGGTAAGCCTATCATTCATTAGCTAGATGATGTCATATCCATAATTTAATCAAGAAATTAACATAGTCTATTGGTTATCTTTCATTTCCAATATGAGATTTAAGCTTGTTGTATCTAGTTAGATAATTTCTAACATTTCATCATAATCCTTAAATAGATAAAGAAATTTCACTGCATGCCTTGTGATTAATCTTTGATTCCTGAATATCAATAATAATTGTTAAATCATATTACATGTTATTACTACCTGTATATGCTCTATATTTTGATTTATGGGCTTCATTTAGTATTATATCTTGTAATATGCTAAGACTCAAAACTCATATGATTGTGGAGTCTTAAGATACTATCACTTCTACATGCCTTAACATTTTATCTACAAATCTTCATTGCTTCTTAATTTGATTTTCATCTTGTGCGTTTCAATGTAGTCTAATATTTTAGTAGATATTCAAATTTCATGGTTATAAATGTGGTTGACTTGTAAACAAATGTGGGTACTTTAAGCACAAATGTGGTTGACTTGTAAACAAATGTGGGTACTTTAAGCACAAATGCCGATGGATTGAAATAAAATGCGGATGCATTGAAATCAAATGCAGATGCCTTGCAAACAAATGCGGATGCCTTGCAAAAAAATGTGGATGAGTTAGCAAAGAAATGTGGATGTGCTGCAAGATATGCTTAAGAACAACTAATGAACATGACTTGAAAAAGAAAATAAAATATAAATTTGGATGATAGCAACCAACAAGCACATCCATTTTGATCATGAAAGCAACAAAAAAAGTGTATAGAAATCAACTTTGGTCACTTTTTCACAAATTCATCCAAGGACTTGTACAACTATATGCCTTTTTTGAAGTACTTGGGCTCACATTTTTTTATGATGTTTTGCACCCGTGTCTGACTACTGAGCGGACAGTTAGCCGGACTTTAATCAAGGGAGTACTCGTTATCTGAAGAATGTTATTTATTAAGTTATTTCAAAAGAGTGGAAGTGTGTTCAACATTGATTCATGTTCCTCATGCAGTTTATTGATGTTCAAAGCCTCACCATATGCCTAATACATTCTAATCCTTGAGTTGTGATATGAACTGTAATCCAAAAATGATACAACCCATATCCAATACCAAGAAGTATTCTCAAGAGATTCTAACCTTTGTTAGAAATATATTAG
>BJCM01089091.1:0-17119 GCA_018326385.1 Flaveria bidentis | reverse complement strand
AAGCATATTTAAAAGATACAAGAACATGAGATACTTATACTACATCCTACAGCCGGCTATACTTTGAAATCCAGTTGGATACAATTGACTAGACACAAACAAAATCAATTGTAGAGTTAAAAGGCAGATTGCCTTTTGACTTGTAACTATGACATGCCATAGCTCACATCCTTATCTATTACAAAAAGGATAAAGTACATAAAGTAGAAAGTTACAGACTCAAGACCTGAATGTACAGTTACCAAAAGCATGGACCTTTTCACCAACTCATGTAAGTTGGTGACTTGCAGAGATGCATCGGAAACATGTCCGGCTTTATGGAACAGTACATCAGATAAAGCATGTTACTAAAGTCTTCGGAAGAAATCTGTCTTCATGAACTTGAAGCTTTGGAAGACTTTGCCTTTGAGGCTTCGGAAGACTTCAACTTTGGCTTCGGAAGATATTGGTCTTGGCTTCGGAAGATTCCAAGTTTGGCTTCTGTTTCATGTGTGAAACTTCCTAAGCTTCTTCTTTAATGCACTTGTGCAGCATGCAGGATAGACTTAAGATGTTTAGGTTGCATCAGCCTTTTCATTAATCTCTACAGAACCTATCAAATGGGTTAAAAGGGTGTTATCGGAAACCACACGATCTAGGAATCGAAGGGGGTGACGGGGCTGCCGGGAACCAGAAGATCAAGGAATCCTAGGGGGTGGGGTGACGGGGCTGCCGGAAACCACTGGATCGAGGAATCGCATGGGGTGACGGGGCTGCTGAAAATCACACAATCAAAGGAATTGCCGGAACTAATCGTTGGTTGCTAGTAAGGAATCGTAGGGGTGGAATTTCGGGAGCAACCTGGAGTTTGATTTGGGTTTTTGGTTATTAGGATGAGATTTGTTTTTTTAAGGGAAAACAACTTTTTTTTGGCTGTAAACACTAAAATTACCCATATAGGTTTCTATTAAAATTGTTTCATTTTTTTATTTTCATTTATTTGAACATTTGCTATATAAAAAGAGAAAATAAATTAATTTTAACCTTTGAAGACTAAACATCACACTATAACTATTTCACAAATTCCAATTATTCCCTCCACTTTGACAAAAATTTTAACAACTAACTTAGTCTCTATAGGGTTTTAAAAAACAAAAAAAAATCTGAAACATGTGTTATGACCACATTTAGTCACAATAGATGAAGCTGTTGAGTTGAAATAATTTTGTCTCTAAACATTTAGTCGCAATAGATCAATGTTCTTGTAGTGACATGGGGCGATACCACAATTCCAAAAATTTGAACATAGATAAAAAAACACATCATAACGGTTATTACTCCCTTGTAAAGTCCAAGATTTCATTTAAAGGACACTTCATGAACGAATTTAAAAAAAGACCAAAATTGAATGACTTAAAAGCTTTTACGATATGACCCAAAAAAATAAATTCACATAATACATCAAGTGGAAATCATAAAAGTGGACACCAATACAAGCTTCGATAACCAATACAAGTAGTGATGTTGTTCGCTCATAACCGGTTAAGTTTATCACTTTATTGAAACGGTATCAACAATTGTTATAGACTACTATGAAAATATAATATACTTGACTTTTTATACAACACTGGTTTCAAATATATATCATAACGTTGATAATAACTAAAAACAATCGCACATTCTAATTTTTGTAAGAAATAATCAACTTCAAAAATATTTTACAATGAAACAAAATATAAAGTTATACGTGTTTAATATATAAAGATTTATTATGAGGGTGTAAATGAAAATAAATTAATAAAAATAGATGTGACCAATTTACCCATACTCACCGCACAATCCCATGGCAAGTATACAGACACGCACTTATGGGTTTACATAGTCAAATTTTAAACTTGTAAACCCTATAATTGTACACTAGATTGGAATAATAATAACTATTGCATAGCAATTCAACAAGATGAAAGTATGCTATTTATTTCCGGTGGCGTTTAATATAGAGTAGTAATTATTGAATTTAATTAATTAATTAGCATAACTTGTTCCTATATATATTAAAGTAAAATTATAGAACAAGGGGGCAAATATCACAAGAGTGGACGTTCCGGGTAGCATTGTGGTTATTAAAATAGTTGGTTAGATCCAACCTTTTGTTTTGTTTGTTTTTTGGTGAAGTCTAGGTTTTTTTTTCTAGACCAAATTGAGTAGAAATTGAGCATAGTATAATAGAAGATAGTTATAAAATATCTCATGCAAAAAAGTTGAAAATAACGTGTTAATAAATAATGTAAAAATTGAGTTATTTTCTTTGTTTTAGAACCCTCCAACGACTAAGTAGCCATATAGTCGTTCAGCAATCTCTCCACCGTGGGTTCACGAAAACCTCAACCCAAGACCCCCCTCCCCCTCCTGATGTCGCAACAATGTACCCTCCTAAGTCAAAGGTAGTTGCATGATATAACATGATATGATGTTATAGTTGGAAATCTATATGATATGACGTGAAACATGATACAAACATGATAAATGAATATCCGGATTTTTTATGTATCATGTTCAATGAAGTGTAATGTTCTCATTGAGTTAGTTAATAAACGTATTGGCGGATTAACCCATATAGATATTATGTAGAATGGTCAACTTGTTTAACCCATTTAGGTGGACTCTACGGCTCGTTTATTATGTTTACCGTTGAATTACAACCTGATTAGACATTATAAACTCGTTTTATTAATTAAAATATACCAAATAAGTTGTTTTTGTGTTACTGAATTATAAGACTAGACGTAATGATACTCTTAAGGGGCATCAAATTTGATGTGTTCAAAGTTAGGGCTCTTGAGGCACTACTTCCCAGTTAAAAATGGTCTTATAAATAATTTTTAGTCAAACTCTTAATAGACGTTAAAAGGTAAATAAATTTATTTTATTTTTTCTCACTTTTAACAATTTTTAACTAACAATTTTACATTACACACGGTCTCATGCCCATATTTCAATTGTTACAAGATATATGTGCCTTGTTTGAGTTCAGCGATTCAAACTTGTCAATTTACGAATGACGCTCATATATAAATACATTAAATACATGCTTAGATGCTTATAAATCTGTCCATGATTGTTTAAATCAAGCGTCTTGTTAATAATACCTTTGTTATATGCTTTTCATTACTTCTTTATTAGTGTATTCACAACATAATGAAAATAGAATAAACTGATGTTTTCAAAAATATATTATGAAAACTAAGGCTTCTTGTTGGGATTAAAAGCCTTCATTAAATTTGAATACAACAATAGATTTCCTTTAAGCAACGTTAATAATGTTAAAAGAACATGAAACCCAAGCCTAGGAGATTATAATTCTTTATGTATATTTAAATGTCTTAAAAGGAAATTAGAATTCTAATTAAAAGATTTAGTATTCTTTGTTTTAAAATATAAATCTCATCAACGGTTATAAAAATTACATGCCACTTTCTAAGAAAATGGAAATACAAAAGAGAAAATAAAAAGTGAGAAGAATTTTTTGCTCAGTTTAGTTACCTTTTGTATAGATGTGAGGTCCACTGGGGTTTATAATTGAGTAAGATAGTTAAATTAATGATTTGATTTGATTGTTCAATTAAGTTATAACACATTTCGGGCCATTCAATTCCAAATCGCTGTCAAAGAGTTCATAACAACGACAAAAGACTGATGTAGACATATTGTACGTGTAGGGTTCCTTGTTCTAGATGCTTTACACATATTAATTGGTACTCACCTCCAATTAGACCCCAATTTTTTGGTATGATTAGGAAGGGAAGTGTTAAAATCAACCTTTAAACAATGGTTTTGTTTGTATTATTGGCCGCCTCTTGAGTATATTTATCTGATGTGACATGAAATTATACATCAAGATAAATATCTGGTGTAAATTTTTTATAACTCGAGGTGATGAAACTTAGACTAATTAGAAACCACATATAGTTTTGTTCGTCCGGTTGTTGCTTATGCTAATAGCTCAACACGTTTTTGATATAGTTTTGTGATGAACAATTCATGATGATTAGTGTGATTGTTATACTATGAATATTAATAATAACTAGGTTAGATTTATGTATATTACACGGGCTAAGTTATGAAAAAATACAATAAATAGATATCTTATATGCTAATAAATAATCATTTGATTTTAAAGAGTCACAGCTAGCAAATGATTTAAATTAACTTCGTGAATGACTTGATTTTATTAGAGTGTGAAAGAAAACCCAATTTATATCATAAGTTCACTATTTATTCAAGTAAAGAAAATTAGAAGAAATATTTTGTTTTTTAGGTTGTATTAATGAAAATACAAAGCAATGATGAAAAATAAATTTATTATGATATTAAATCATAATAAATAATTTAGTTGGGTGAAATAATAAGATATAATGTTTAGGCGAAAATATTGACGGGCTCTAAATTTATAACACATGTTGGTTTGAATGTTTTTTTTATCAAGTACAGTATATGTTAGACTAGGTTAGAGGCCATTTATTACATGGGTGGAATAAATATAAAATATTAAAATTATTAGTTTTATTAAAACTTTATTTTTTATATATTATTATCCACTGATCAAATAAATATATAATGAATATTTAAAAGTTATAACACATAATGAATTAAAATTATTACTCTATATTTAATATGTATTAATAAATTATTAAAATAACTACATTTATATTTTAAACATTTTAGTTTAGTTTACTTATTTACAATAATTTTTATTTAATATAGAGAGAAAAGAAACAAAAATATAAATAATTTTTAAACATATTTTAGTTAAAAAACAAAGTCAAATTAATTATTTTATAATTTTTGTATTTATTATGAGAGAGAGACAGGAAAATATTTTTTTATATGTTAAAATGATGACATGTGTTATTTAATATGCTAGAATGATGACACGTATCTAAAAAAACCTTCTTTTATATCTTATACATTTATATATGTGTGCGTGTGGCATATGAAATTGATTTAATAAAAGTAAAAAGCCCTTGCTCAGTAACAATTCATAACTCTAAATATATTAATAAAATAAATTAAATAGTTAAATTTAATTATCTATACAAATAAATAAAAATATGTATAAGTCACATGTAAAATTTTTAGGATGTCCAACTAGGCTTCACCTAGAATTTGAATACATGTACACACTATAATAAAAGTTTTAAATTAGTATATGTAAATATAGTTTACTTATTATTAATAAATGCCAATTTATTATGTTACTTAACGTAACTTTTTTCTAATTTAAATAAAATGTTTCATTAAAAATATTTTAACTACTGTTAATTTTGTTAAAATAAACTTATTCTCTATCTAATCGTTATTGAATTTAAGTACTTAAGACATCGTATGTTTAAAAAAGATATTTTTAAAATATCAATATTCGTGACATTAAACACAATTATAATAAACGATTATTTACTATAAAACAACATCTCAAATTGTAGGACCGTTTGAGGGGGTTTGGTCACTTACAACATAAAACACAATGAGGAGAGATTGATTATAAAACACTTAACATATCAAATGAGGAACTAGAAACCAATTACAATGATACTAAGAAACACACGTAAATGAGAGACGGAACAAGATTAACATGCACAAGCGTTTGGTTTTCAATAATATTGTATATTGCTATCTAGTTCCTTACAAGTGTTACAAAGCATACATTAAGATACAAAGGACCAGAGATACTTTATACTAAATCCTATAGCTGGCCATACATTAAAGGCTAGCTGAATACATGATCTAAACAATAACAAAATCATTGTAGAGTGAAATGGCAGATTTCCTTTTGACTAGTGACTATGACATGTCATAGCTCACATCCTAATATATTACAAAACGATAAAAGTAGAAAGAAACAGACTCAAGACCTCAATGTACAGCTTACCAAAAGCATGGGCCTTTTCACCAACTTATGAAAGTTGGTGAATCAAATAGAGTTGCAGCGGAAAGGTGGTCCAACTTTATGGTAAAAGGTACATCAGATAAAGCATGGACCTTTTCACTAACTTCGGAAGAAATCTGTCTTCTTAAATTGGCTTCGGAAGACTTAATGTTTGGCTTTGGAAGACTTAATGTTTGGCTTCGGAAGATATTGGTCTTGGCTTTGGAAGATTTCACACTCTGTATCTTTTCTAATGCAGAATGTAAAACTTCCCAAGCATTCTACTTCAACAATTTGTGCATGCATGCAGACAGACTATTAGGATGTTTTGAATTGAATCAACCTTATATGAAACCTTACAAACTCTCCCTAGGCTGATGCTACCAAAACACTTAGAAGACATTAGATATTGACTATCCTTATTATGATGATGACCATGTCTTTCTTCATAAGATGGTCAGGATCATTCAAACTCTCAAAATGTCTTCTAATCTCAAAGAGATCATGCTGAGGCATATTGAGCATGTCTTGCCATGTGTAAACATCTTCAACACCTTGATCTCTGACGACATGCCATCTTTCTGGATTTATAGAGTAAGTCTAGGACAAGATGGGTCTTGCTGATGCTAGATGAGCTACTTGGATTGGAGTTGATTGAGCTACCACTTGTTGCACATCCTCAAGATGTTCTGACTCATCCTGAGGTTTGGTGATGGACGCCTCTTTCTTCTTCTTCTTTGACTTTGGTTTAAAAGCCATCCTTTTTCTTCTCTTTGAACTATTTAACTGAGAAGACTGGCGTGTAGAACCTTGTTGATCATCTTTGTCTTGCTTAGTTGGGTTTTCCTCTCTCACAGGTTTAGATTTAAAGGGAACAGAACCCTAATGTTAATCAGAAGATGAATCTTGTTGACATTCAGCAAGAGGTCCGGGTTGAGTACTTCAAGTTCAAGCTGTTTGAGATACTCAAACTCTATGTACTCAAAGGACAAGGGAAGAAGTGCATCTGCCTAATATAGATCTGTGGTATTAAGGTAGTTTATCATATTGATCCTGACAGTTTCTTTGTCTTCTTAAGGTTTTTGTGGAGTCACAACCTCTTGTTCAGGACTTTCTTGAACTGGTGAAAGGGTAGGAACATGTTGGTAGAGCCTTTTCATCTTGCATCCTCCGCCTCCTTCCTTTCTTTTGACATTTCCATGTCAGCCAGTTCATTTAGTTCCTCTAAGGCGTAGGAGATGATATTATCAATATCATCATTCCTATTCTATAAGTAGGCAATCCTAACTGCCGTCAACTCATCATTCTAAGTGTTTGGTTTGGGAGGAGCCCTAATTGCAGCTTCCATGAAGCCAGTAGACCCATTAGAGGAACTTTCTCCCCTTAGCTTCCTTTTCCTCTCTCTCCTCCTCCTCAATCTCCTCAGCAGTCATTTTCCGTTTTCCTTTTTCATTCAGGGTGGAGAGAGCTTTGGCCTTCATTGTTTGGTATAGCATCCAAGCTTTGGCCAGAGAGAGTTTGAGATGCACCTTCACCAGTAGGTGTCTCATCAAGGGAATGGACTTTTGAAGCAGTTGTAGGTGTGAAAGGGTTCTCAAGTTTAATCATTGCGCTTTCAGTCAAGGTTTTCCCTTTGAAGCTAATCTCAGGGTCTTCCTCAACATCCAATTGACCAATGACATTGCCTGATTGCCTCTGTCTCCTTCTGAGGTTGACAACGTCCAGACCTTCATAGTAGTTCAAGGTCTGAAAATTGAAGACTTCTTGTTATCCTTGAACTCTTTGAAGAATAAGGGCTCTTCTGTTGGCATTATACATCCACCCTATGATGTAATTGGAAGTTCCTTGAGGTGGAGATGACATAACCCTTGGAATGCCTTCCTCAAAAAGCCTCAGAATGAAGGAGTCTATAGAGTCCACATCAATGTGAACTTGAGGAAGTTGTTGAGTATGGATAGTTACAAGTGAAGATTGTGAGTCTTCAAAGGCCATGCTTTGTGAAGAACTCCCAGGTTCTGTAATTGTAATGACTTTTCCCCCCTTTTTGGTAGCATCACCTTCTTGCATAGGTGAGCTAGGAGTTATGTCAATCATATTCACAAGTTCTTGTGTTTCTGGTTAAGCTCTTCTTAAAGGTCCCCAGCTAGTTTCTCCTTGAGATAAGAAATCTCAAGGTGCTGATCATTGATCTTGTTGTGTGAGGTAGTCACCTGAAATTCCAAGTGACTAACCTTAAAAACTAGATAGGTGCATGTTTTTGACATTTTTTGCACCTTTAGTCTCAGATTCCCCTCTTCTTCATTAGAAGATTCATTAGGGGATGAGATAATTGGACCAAAGTCCTCAGTCTCATCACAAGCATGATGTTCTTGGTTGCTGGTTTTCCTCTACTCACTGACTATTATAGATTGACTATCAGTTAGCTGAGTTGCCATGGTTGAGGTCTTAGAGATGTAATCAATTGCAGAAGCGAGAGCCTCTTCCATATGGACGTCCTAAGTAGAGTCAAGAACATCCACCTCAGTAGTGGGTAGATGATGTGGGCTAGACCACGGAGAAGCAGGAGTATTCATCTCTCTTTGAGTGGAGGTAGAGAAAAGAGACTCATGATACTAACTGAATCCCAAGTCTTTATCATCATAGAAATCAAGGCTAGTGATTGGTTGATTTAGATCTAAAGGCTGGGGATGGTAGCTTTTCCTTAGAGGTTGTTCATGAGAGAGTGTAGACTCTGAGTGAAGGCTTAAGGCTGTTTGGATAATGAGCTTATTAGTCTAAGCATGAGGAACCTTAGTACTGATAGTTATCGTAATGGGAGTGGTTTGCTTCTTAGGAGAAGTTGGAGCTCCAAAGTCCACTTCCTCCTATGTGGATAGTAGTATGGGGGCCTGCACAAATTGAGTAACTTCTGTAGAGTTTCGTGTGAATTTTCTTTGGTAGGTGAGGGTGATTTGTGGCTATTTTCATAGTTGAGAGGTTGATGGTGTGGGTTCAACACTAGATTGTGTTGCTAGGTTGTCACCTTAAGAAATGATCTCTAACATTTTAGGGACAAGAGTTGTTTCTACCCTAGAGAAGCCAACAGTTGGCTTCTTCAAACTTTTAAAGATTTTGGACTTCAACTGTCCCAACTTAAGAATATTATTTGTTTCCCTCAACTGTGAGCCTAGTTCATAGTTGAGAATGTGTTGAACATATCTAGGAAACACATAGTACTCTAAGGAGTCCAACTTAGAAAGCAAATTTGTATAAACAAACTGAGAGTACTTGAACTTGACCCCCTGAACCATTCTATGAACTATGAAGGAGAGATCTTCAGGAATCTAGTCCCAACCCTCATGCTTGTTGGACAAGCTGTGGATGACCACATGTAGTAAGTACTTCCACCGGGATGAGACCTTCCTTTTTCTGAAGTTCTTTAAAGAAAATCCCCCTCATAGCCCATAGCCGAAAAGGATTGGTTGATAGCTTCTTTGGGAAAGGACAACTCACCTTCCTCATCATCCAGCAGAAGATGGGTGTGTATGATGGCTGGAGTGATGAAGATTGTCCTCCCCTGCACTATAGAAGACAGTGCCTTCGCCCCATCTAGGATGACCTCTTAATAAGTCTTCCAGAAATCAATCAAATGATCCTCATAAAGAACATGATCAATGGTAAGGGAGGTGAAGCAGTTTGATAGAGCCAAGAATCAACAAACCTAAGAGAAATATGGATCTTTCTTAGAGTTTAATAGAGCAACCTGATTATGTTTCCTGCGCAACTGCATGGAAAACTCTTGATCATTTCTACATTTGAGGTTGTCCATTTGAGAGAGCTTAAAGGTAAAGAAATTGAAGAACAAAGGTGGTGTTAGAGAAAAGTTTGGGAATTTAGGTCTGAGAGAAGATGAAGATGATAAAGGAAGAGGGGGAACCGTTAGGTTTATATATGAAATGGATTTAAGACAAAGTTAATGAAAGAGGATAAACTTTTAAATCCGAATGTCGGTCCCACCTCTGAAAAGTAGTTTGTTTTTTCCTCAAAAGGTAGTTTTCTTGGAATTCGAAAAACTTCCGAAGGTAAATTGTCTTCAGAAGTTTTAATGAAAAAACTTCTTAAGCCAAAATGACTACGGAAGAATTTCCTAAGAGTTTTGAAAATTTTGCTTTAGAAGAGAATTAAGGCTTGGATACTTCATTCAATTAAGAATAAACCTTCCAATAGATAATTTGCTTTAGAAGAAAGTTGCCCTTGAAAACATTCAAATGCTTAAGGAAAATATTAAGCTTCGGAAGATATTTTACAAAATTTCTTGTTAGATCTAGGAACAATAGATCTAGATCATTTGTATAGGCTTAGAACTTTAATCAATACTTGTAATGAATGATTATAATTCATTATGTTGATGTATGCATTATGTATGTAGGTTTACCCATATGTGTGTTGATTTGTGTATGATTACAGGTACAAACATTATAATTGGTGAATTATTGAAATTGACCAAATGTAAGAAACATCTACGAATGAACATTTTGTTCTTCCATAGATATGTTTCTTACAAGTAACATACAGCCGATGATCCTCTACGGATGAACAATCAGCTCTAGAGTTAAAGTGAAGTCAATCAAAGAGTTCAAGTGAAGACTCTTGCAGATGAGCAGACTCCTTTGGAAGACAAAGTACCTTCGGAAGAAAAAGTACCTTCGGAAGAAAAAGTACCTTTAGAAGAACAAATTAC
Organism: Flaveria bidentis; assembly: GCA_018326385.1. NCBI lineage: Eukaryota > Viridiplantae > Streptophyta > Magnoliopsida > Asterales > Asteraceae > Flaveria > Flaveria bidentis. The sequence continues at coordinate 6,494 of BJCM01089091.1, read as the reverse complement.
CTCCAAAAGACCTGTTAAGATGCGGAGTCCAAACACTTGTATTTAAATAATAAAAGGGTTACAAGTTAACAAGTTAACACGTCAACAAGAAAGTTGTGCAAATCCCAAGAGATTTGGTGTTTTCTTAACTAAAACACACGTGCTTATAAATATAGATCCTAGGTTTCACATCAATAAACGAACACTAACACATGAGCAACCAAACGGCAAACCCAAACATCACATCAATTCACACAAACATAAACCCTAGCAGCCGTCACATCAACATCAACATCAACATGTTCAAAGAATTTATTATTTATGGCATTTATTATTTATTCATCTGTAATCATTATTCAATTTTAATGAAACACATTTGAATCAAATCCTGTTTTCTTATTAATTGTGTTCATATCATTGTGTTCATCATAATCATTATTCATTAAAAACAATTAAACAAGGTTAATGTTGATTCCGCAAATATTAACTTGATTTCCTTTAACATTGATAATTCTTGATTGCGATCCTTGGTTTCACAGGTGGTATCAGAGCTAAGTGCTCATTGATATTGATTTATTGATCTATTAGTGTTAATGGTGTTTAATTGTTTGCTTGTTTAACTATATTTGTCAATTTTTGCTCATTAGATATACTATTTTCAAGCAAATCGTTTTTGTGTGAATCAATTAATACAATGAATTGTTTTTTAGCAAGTATTGTTTCATTGCTTGATTAACTTAGATCAATATTCAAATCAATTGAATAGTAGATCTGGGTTATTGATTTATATTTATCAACTGTTCAAGTTTATTTGAACAAATACATTAACAAAATCCGTGATTTGATAATTAATTATCATTAAAAAGATTGACTGATTCATGGCCACAATTGATTTATTTATGTTGATTAAGTTTTGTCACTAATTAGTTCATTTCCTAAAAGATATTCCGCAATAGTTAAAATCTTAGACTTTAACTAAACATGAGTAACTTTGGTGGATCATCATACTAACCTCCAACATTGGAAACAAAAGCAGATTTTAAATCCTAGAACATCAAGTTCAGGAATCATGTGAATTATATAGATTCTGACTTACGGGTGTCAATAACTAAAGGTTCATACATTCCACCCACTCTTGGGTCAGATTATAATGACAATAATCAACCCATAAGTACAAAGAATATGTCACTTGATGATATTAAGAAGGTCAAAGTTGATATTAAAGCATACAACTTGGTTAGTATGGCTTTACATGAAGAAATATTAATCAGGTGTGAAAATTATAAAATAGCAAATTCCTTGTGGAAGATACTTCATACACTCTATGAAGAGAGTGATGAAGTCAGAAGCATTAGGAAGGACACCCTACGTTCACAATATGAAACCTTTTATCATATTGAGGGTGAATCAATTCCTCAACAACTTCATAGATTTATGCAATTGGTAACAGAGATGAATATCTTGGAGTTGATATATACAAATGAGGAATTAAACAAAAAGATGCTCCATACTTTGCCTGAAAGTTGGAAGCAAACTGTGTCCATGTTCAAAAATACAATTGACCTCAAATCAACTTGATTAGATACATTGGTAGCTAAAGTTGAGGCTCTTGAAATGTATGAAAAATCAAGAATCAAGAGTCTGAGAACACATGTCTCACCCTATAACTATAAAGAAACAAAAAGTGCTGGAAGTGCCTTCATTTCCAACAATGATAGTGATAACTCTTGTACTTTGAGTGAAGATGGAGAGTAAGTAAGTTTTTATGCATCAAAGCCTTCAAAGAAAACTTCTCAAAGTAAGTCAAGAAAAAGAAAAAGGAAGAACTGATGATAGAAGAGATGCATCTACATCATCAACAAAATCTTCATCAAATAACAACCAAATAGAGCCCATCACTGTCATTCTGGACTCTGAAGAACAAAAAGCACCCTTTGCAGCTTTCAGTTCAAGTTTTCAAGCTTACCTAGGAAGCTCCTTAACATCTGCCAACATTTGCCAACGTGGAAGAACTACATCAAGATGTAGTAAAGGAGATGGATCTACAATGGCAAATGACAATGATCGCTTATAGAGTCAAAATATATATTAGGAGAAATAAAATTTTGGTTGCAGCAAGTAAATCATCAAAAATTAGGGTGGATAAGACAAAGGTAAGATATTTCAAATGCAATCTCTATGAACATTTCTCTAGAGAATGTAATAAACAATCAAATCCTAACTTGACACAATATCAGCAACATCAGTCTCACCGACCATCATCATCTCAAAGATCTTTCAGACAACCACAACTGACCAACTCATACCCACCAGCTACAAATACATCAGCAGGAACAAGTAACTCTAAGGAAACAGGGTTGATCATACTTCAAGATGGAACATATGACTAGAGTATGTATAAGAAGGACATCTTGGAAGAAAATCAAGCTTTAATGGCTCACATGGAAAATGAAGTTCTGCCCATGGCTAGAGAGGTATGAGATAGGTTATGTTCATTAATATATGTTCAGGAAGCTGAAAGATATAGAGTTCATGCTAAACAATTGGCTGATAAAATTAAAGAAACAATGATTTTGAATGAATCTCATGTAAGAAAACATAAATTATATCAAATCAAAATCAACTCTTTACAAAAGGATTTAGATAAAATTGTTTCAAAAAATAATAGTTTAAAAGCACAAGTTGAGCATCTGACCACTTCATTAACTAAATCCATGGCTGATCATGCATCAACTGAAATGAAACTTCAGAAGTTTCAACTTTAATCTCAGCAATATGAGAAATCATTAAATTCTCATACTGAATCAAAGAACAGGTATGGGTTGGGATATAATGTTATCATTTTGTGCCAAGCACCAAGTTTGAAACAAACTCTAATCAATAATTTAATCATATTGAAACTGAGGTGAATGAAACTAAGTCTTCTAAATCAGAAAATATTAAACAAAATGACTTAGAATTTGACTTTGATGAGTATGATGACTTGGATGATTCTGATGATCATGATGATGATCAACTGGACATTGGTAAGAATGTTGCTTTTAAAATAATCATTCCCAAAGTTCTTGAAGAAACAAAGTTGCCATATCCTCCAAAACAAAGAAACAAGTTGAATACTATTTGTAAGAGAATAGCTAAGCTAAATCAAGGTCGGCAGGAACTTCATCAGCAACAAAAACATTCAAAGGAAGAAATTGAAAAGTGTGCATCTCTTGAGGAAGTACACACATCTTTGTAGAAAAAGGAAAGAAGAAACAATCAGCAGATCTTAAACAACAAAGAAACATTCTTCAGTAGGAGATCTACGGAAAACCAAATCTACTGATTCAGTAGATGATCCGCGGAAGGCAAAATCAGCAGGAAACAAATCAGAGCCTCAAAAGCTGAAAAAAGGATAAACCAACTGCAAAATTGGAAAAGGATGCAAAGCCTCAAAAGTTGACAAAGAAGAAAATAATATTGATTCTGACAAAGAATTAGAGGAAATGTATTACAAATTGTGTGATATGAAAAACCGCAATACTCAAGATTGTTACTTTAGTAGTTATTGTTCTATTGGCTATATGAACAATCACATGATATCTGACTGCTACTTCAACAAACATTGTTTTATTTGTAACAAAAATAACCATTCAAATCAGGAATGTTATTTCAACAAAAAGAACAAGACAAGAGCACAAAGAAGAAACAATATGATAAAGCTGAATCTGACACTCAATCTACTGATTGTGAAAAATATTCGAAAACTAAGAAGCGGCAACAAAAAGAAAAGCCAAAACCAAAGGAGAAAACATCCACTGATGTTCAACCTTAAAGAAAAGAACAACATTTTAGCAATTAAAACCACCTCCCAAAAGGGTGGATTTGATTGAAAAAGAAACAAATGTTTATGATGCTTTCTTTGATAATTTTGAAAAGGGAACTCATGTACCTCATTAAAAATCAGAATATAATGAAACTTTCAACAACCCAGATTCATTATCAAAACCAAAGCATCAAACCAACAAAAATAAGGTGAATGAAGAAGAGATTGAGAAACCAGGACCTAGTTCAACATTCTTATGTTCAACAAAATCATCCTCACTTAAAATAACTCAGAATGAATCAATTAAAACTAAAATTAATACTAAAAATTTAAGACTTATTCATGAAGGAGTAATAATTGTAGACACTGCTGGCAAACCCAAGATCACTAAGGCTTGGGTTGTTAATTCTAATTGATTTCTTTCTGTGTGTAGGAAAAATCTTGGAGAGTTGACAACAAGTGGTATGTTGACAGTGTTGTTCTAGGCATATGACAGGAAACTGTTCACTTCTCCATGACTTCAAGCATAAAAATGACTCATATGTGGCATTTGGTGGGGATAAGAAGGGAGGCAAAATAGTTGGTGAAGGAATAGTAACTAATGGTGTGCTCAAATTTGAGAAAGTAAACTATTATTTACTAAGTGTGTCTCAAATTTGTGATCAAAATTATACCATATTATTTGATAACTTTAATTGTTACATTCTTAAGCCAGGTTTTTTAGTTCTAGAAGATTGGATCTTTCTTAAAACATCAATAAAATGAAACACATATGTTTTGGATATGAACAACACTTTACAAACAAGACATGAAACATGCCTCTTATCTAAGTCATCAGAAGATGAACCTCAATTGTGGCATAGAAGGCTTGTTCATTCTAACATGAAGAACATGAACAAATTGGTGAAAAATGACATAGTCAATGGATTGCCAAAGAAAGAGTTTTATTATTCAAACCGTTGTCCTTCATGTTATAAAGGTGTAAGACCCCGTTCCCGGGACACTTACAACTTGCCAATCATCGCTCATAAAACATATAATTACATTTAACTTTCATAAAACATCGCAGCGGAACATTAAAATAACTTTATCATTATAAATGCTTTTGCAAAATAACACAAATTCGTTACACAATTTCATTTGTTCACATTACAATGCAAAAACATTAACAAAAGAATGCCATCCAAATGGCAAGTAGTTGCCCCGCGCCATCCTTAGCAATACTCACCTGTCAACTGGAAAATGCATAAAAAGTCTTCGTTGCTAAGTGAGTTCTAGTTGTAACATAAAACATACTTTACATTCATTAAACCGTTCTTTACCATAACATGTGATCACACATCAAACGTACACATTGATAATATCATTATTATCCTCTTTACTATCCATCACTTTCTCTCATTATCTCTGTATCTCTTTATCTCTTTCCGGATTGGTGTCATCAGCTATACCCCAAACGTATGCACAAAGCGGGTACTGGGCCGAAGATCATAAATGACTTCCATATCACACATAGCCTGGCACCAGCACAGGGGCAAGCGACAAAGATCCCAACTGTATACTACACCCCAAATGTATGCACAAAGCGGATACTAGGCCGAAGATCATAAATGACTTCCATAATGCACATAGCCTGGCACCAGCACCAGGGTGAGTAATCACTATAAACAATGTACTATAACACTGGTCAGTCACAAAGACTGGACCCCTGCGTGTATCCTTAAGGGTTAGCTACACCACACACAGTTGAGCTTACGACATTTTAGAGTCGTGCACCTCCATACATTTTGCTTGCAAGCCTTTCTATACTTTCTCTTTCATTAATGCATGCATTCTATCGTTATGTTCCTCTTTCATTATCTTTCACTTTACGTTACATAATACTTTATAATTTTTTCACAACTATAACACGTAAAGCCACGGGATAAATAAACATACATCATAACAAGGAACATCAATAAGCATAATGAACATCATCATACAAGGTATCATACATACATAACATACATCATACATACCATCATGCAATAGCATCAATTGTACATCATTGCATGCCTATCATAACATTTATGACCTCAAAAGTCAACTTACATAGCCCCTGGAACTTCCCAATCCAAAGCCTACATTTCAACTTTTTCCCAAAAAGTCAGAAAACATTCTAAGTGGTCATCCGCATTTGTTATAGTTCATCCGCATTTGTTATTGTTCATCCACATTTCCTTTCCTTCATCCACATTTCTTTTACTTCATCACCATTTCCCACTACTCATCCGCATTTTTCTTACTTAGTGTTAAATGTTCATCCACATTGACTGTTCATCTGCATTGACATTCCATTATTCATGTTGGGGTTTGTTAAGAGATGAACAAGTTGTTTAATCATTTAAACAAGAGAAACGCAGCGGAATGAAAGTTTTATTACCTTGTTCATTAGCTGAAATTTTGAATTTCATTTTAGATTATAAAGTGTGAACAAACCCAAGAACAAAAGGATCTTTTATATGTGGATGAAACTAGCTATGTAACACAAACAACATATTATGGACAGCTATAAAATGAGCTGCCATAATTTACCTTTCAGCAGCAAAAGAGATGAAAAGGAGGATGATATTGTCCAAGAAATTCGACCAAGGCACCAAGAGAAGGTCCTCTCAAGCTTGTATACCCCCAAGCACTAAAGCAAACACTTCTTGTTAGGAAGAATGGTCAC
>BJCM01089084.1:0-11271 GCA_018326385.1 Flaveria bidentis | reverse complement strand
GAGAGTGATGCTGAGTGGAAAGAGTTGACTGAAGAAGAAACCAACAAAGATAAAGAAGAATCAATTGCTGATGTTCTTCTAACAACAAAAGACATTATGGAAGAGAGGCCTAAATCAACTATGTTTATGACCCTTATCAACCATGGATTTCCATATGACATGGTTGAAAGGATGAATATGGCTGAGATGAAGAACATACTAAAAGAGTTTGAACTTGCCAGATTTATAATTCCAAATTGTGACTATGAAGCATTCAATACCTTTCAAGCTATTCAAAAAATCAAGAAAGATCTTGGCCACTGTGACGCAACAAAACTCAGCAAGTACAATATGGTCTATTGGCTATAGGGTCACAACTACAAGGTACATGAGCTCAATGGAAGAAATGTTGGCGAGCCGAGAAGAATGATGGAACATGTTATGACTGTTAAGCTTGACACAGGAGTAAGGTTCAGAACTGAAGTTCCAAATCCAACCTATGAGCACCAAAGCAAACTTTCTACTGATCCTGTAACTGTTGAATCCAAAGATCAGCACAAAGGCAAATACAAACTGATCAGAGAACCTAGAACAATCATACCTGGCAAAGTGTGGCCATTGGGGACAACTGTTAGAGAAATCACTGAACAAAAATCAACACTGATAGAGCTATATGATTACATCACAACTCCCAGTTCTGTGGAAGAAAACATGATTATGGCCTAGAAATATGATCTAGACTGGAATTGTGCAATTATAAAAAGAACCTCCAGAAGAATTCAGTATTTCCATGATACAGAAGCATTACTGAGGCTTCGTGAGAGAGACATCAAGGATTTGCAAAGTCTAATAATGTCTAACTATCCAATTCGATCAAGGGAAGAGATTTATCTGTATTGGTAGGAAAATTGAAGATAAAATTCATAGATGATGTGCTCAAGGAAGCTAAGAGAGATGATGATGATCATAGAAAGAGAATTCAAAGAATCAAAAGAACAACAAAGCCATCTTCACTTGTTGATGAGAAAATGTTGAAAAGGGTGGGATACAGCCATGGAAATGCAACATCTATCAAAAGCTTCAAGGGAAATCAATATACATCTCCCATAATAGAATGGGGTTATGTGGAGAAAATAAAAGAGCTGGTACTACTGAGGAATGTTGAAGGAAAGAAGGCTGAGAAGATTCAAATCTTTGACCTAGTGGAGATCAAATTGCTTCACCCAAGCTATACTTCATACCTTCATGACAAATTCTTTCCAAAGCTAACTGATGAAAAGGCTCAGAATGACTTGTGTCTATATGTGCACATGATTCAAGTTGTGGAAAAGCTACATGCCAAAGCATACAAGAGAAGAAGGTTTAATGCTAGGATGCTGAAGGGAGCCAACATTGAAGATATATCAAAACTAAGAATCTTAGAAGAAGATGAGCTGGAAATTGTTAACAATCAATGTGTTGTGGAAACCCTCACCACAGAAGAAGATGTATTGGCTGACATTTGAGACACTCCAAAGAATATGCAGAATGGAGATCAAGTACAAATACGATGATCAAAAGGATGCAGTATCATATTTTAACAAGAAAATGGTTTCAAGATTGAAGGAGCTTTCAGTTTTGAAGAAATGATTACAAGTATCTAAGCCTAAAGGGGGAGTATTGTTAGGTCTAGGATTAGTAGATCTAGTCCATTTTGTATAGGCTTAGTACTTGAATTAATATCTGTAATGAATGATTGTAATTCATTATTATGTATGCATTAAATATATAGGTTAACTCATATATATATGTGTGTTGATTTATGTATGTTTGCAGGTACAAACATTATCCTTAATCAATCTCTGAAATTGACTAAGTGTAAGAAACATCTACGGATGAACATTTTGTTCTTCCGTAGATATGGTTCTTACAAGTAAACAAACATCCGAAGATCATCTGCGGATGAGCCATCAACTAGAGTGAAGTAAGAATTCTAAGTGAAGACTCTTGCTGAAGAACAAGTTTCATGCTGAACAACAAGTCTCCTGCGGAAGAACAATTGCTGCGGAAGAACAAATGCTGCGGAAGAACAAATGATGCGGAAGAACAATCAACTACGGAAGACAATACTCCTGCGGAGTCCAAACACTTGTATTCAAACAATACAAGTGTTACAAGTCAACAAGTCAGTTATGCGAATCCCAAAAAATCAAGAGATTCCTTAACAGAAACAATTCAAATTCAAAGAGATCCGGTGTTTCCTTAATAAAAACATCATTGTCTATATATTTGGATCCTAGGTTTCGAATCAAGTGACGGCAATAACAATACGACAATTCCACAACAGAAAACATCACACAATCAAACCCTAGCAACCGTCACATCATTCAACACATATTTCAATATCTTTCATTAGTTATTTGTAATCATTAACTTGTTTTAATGAAATACTGTTGATTTAAACAGATCATTAGTTGTTTTTCATCAATCGTGTTTTTGAATATTTATTGATATTAAAATTGAATACGAACAATTAAACCAATCCAACTTTGACTTGACATCAACTAACGTTGATAATTCCTGATTGCGATCATTGGATTCACATTAATTATTTTATTTATTCAACCCGTGTAATACACGGAATACTAACCTAGTTAGAATATAGGATGAGGGGAAAAAGATATAATCTCAAACTCAAAGGATATCCAAAAACATACAAGTTTTGTTTAATATGTTTTTAAAATAACGGTAGAGGAAATTTAATATTGTAGGCTTCTATGAACGGACTACAAACACCACACTGGCAGACTATGACGAAAAATTTTACGGACTTTGTATTTCGTGGCTACTATTTGTTCATGCTTGTGGAGATGGATGGTTATTAATGTGTCAACTTTCATTGTTTTCATATTTATTTGTAAAAATGATTTGATGTAGAAGAAAGATGGCTGATAAGGTGAAGAAGAATAGATATATACAAGCAGTGACGGAACCAGGATTAGTGACGGAACCAGGAATTTTAACAAGTGGGGTCACTATTTTTCGTTGATTCGTTTAATAACAAAATAATATAAAAATTTTCGGCTTGTGCGTTCGGGTTTGGTCGGGTTGGTTCGGTTCGGAATGTAATTAAATTGCATTGAAAACATTAAGAAAAATATAATATCAAAATCGGGACAATCCGTCTAGTTTTTGGTTTTATGAAGAAAAAATGAGGGCTGAGGTTTTATTTTGTGTTATTAAAGTAAGAGTATTTTGATATTTTTACTTAAACAAAGAAGGGGAAAAAACTAGTACATGTTTCAAACTCATGACCTCAGACGCGCATGGCTTCAAGGGGGCATTCACCACTAAACCAACTACATATTTGTGTTATTTTATCAAACTTTAATATATTAATGGGTTCACTTTACTATAAAACTATGAGTTCATTAAAAAATCCGGCATTATACGTTACACTACGGGTCCGAAAATCAATAGGGTCACTTGACCCCGTAACCGTATGCCTAGTTCCGCCCCTGTATAGAAGAATGATGAATAGAAAATTTTATCTTTGGAAATGTTTTATGTTTAAAGTTAAACATTATTTAAATAAATTTGGTATATTATAACAATAAAAATACGATAAATTAACAGTTAAGAATAAAAAAGAATGGTGACGAAAGCTAGGGCGGGTGGGTTACTAGGTTTACTAAGTTTTAGGTATTAAACTTATTAAATTCTTATATTTATTTAATTAATTATATAGTGTAATTGTGGAAGGAAAAAAAAGTTGTTAAGACTGGGAAAATGCCAGGATGTTTCGGGATGAATTTATTGCTAGAAAAAAGTTGTGGGTGTTAGATGATGTGATGGACTAGACATATTTTGGTATTTTTGTGAACCCATCTTTTTGGATGGTCTTATGGTTTTGACTAAAATTATTATTGAACCATAACAATTTACCTTTCAAAATGTTAGTTTCTACCACTAAAGGTTTGAAAAATAAGAGATTTTAATGATGCAATTTATTTACTACTAAATTAGAGATTTTAATGATTCAATTTATTATTGAACCATAACAATTTAACTTTCAAAATGTTAGTTTAATCCCTAAATAATATTTGAGTTAATTACATAAATAGTCATTGTGCATTGATCAAAGTAATAAATTTATGTACTACCTTTCAATTTTGTAACAAGTTTGAGTATTAATACTATAATAAATTAATATTTTTGTATAGTTAGAGCGCACTATAATCATTTTCACAAATGATGGACGATTTATGTAATTAACCGTACTTGTATTCTTAGGGCTTGTTTTAGTAATTGGTTAACTCAAACAATTCTTAACTATTTACTCTTACTATTCCCTTGCAAACACACAAGCTTGATACTTTGACGACACATGACTTCGACACATCGACAAACACGTTTGAACTTTATACTCTGACAACTTCACCTTAAACATATGTTGGTTTTAGTACTTAAACTCATTAGAAATTGAGAATTAGTATTCATCTTGTTACTTTTCTTAGCCCATATAGACCATCTGTGTAATTAACTCAAATGTTATTTAATGATAGCATGTGAAAGGATATTCTGTTAAAGTTGACGCACATCAGCTATTATACCCTCTAATGTGACAAATTTAAGATCTTAAGTCCCATAGTTGTTTATAAAAGATATTAATACTCAAACTTGTGATATTCACAAAACCATAAGGACTATTTATATAGTTAACTCTAATACCAATAAATAATGCTTGATAAATGAAACATCTCTTCAAACAGATAAAGTCGTTAAATGAATTATACTTTTGGCATATACTAGTATTGTTATTGTTACTAGTATGGTCTCCCCAAACAAGTTGATGAGAAGTTTATTTACAACCCTAGTTTTGATGGGGTATTTACATATTATCCTTTAAACTTTGTAAAATTTTATATTTATTCAAAACATGCTTAAAAGAACATTATATTTAAGCATTAAAAGCTTTGTAATTTGATTAAATTTGGAGGCAAAGAGAAAGATATGTATAATTTCCCCTAGTTTAATTACCAATAGGATGGAAAAATTTTGTGTAGAACAATAAAAGGTTTACTTACAAAATGTTAGGAGCTAAACTAAAATTCAAATTTCAGTTGATTTTTGATTAATTTTCAGTTATGAGACCAACCCTAGTTGCATTTTCTTTCCCCTGCTATAAAAGAATTACAATAGTCTGCCATTTAAACCTCGTGTGTGTGTTTTTGTTTGTTCCCTCTTTCATCCACCTCTTCTTCCGCCCTCCTCCGGCCACTCCGCCGTGTCACCGCCGTAGCTTTTAAAACCCACCACCACTTACTTTCCCTCCATATTTCAATTCCCACTCTTACACGATCAAACCCTCAATCTCAATCTCAATCTCAATCTCAATCTCAATCTCAATCTCAATCTCAATCTCATTCTCATTCTCAATCTCAATCTCATTCTCAATCTCAATCTCTCTCTCGCGCTTTATTTTGATTTTGTTTACGGGTTTTGTTTACGGGGGCGGTGTTCAAGTGTGTGGTGATTTTCACTCTTTCGATTGACAATTAATTTTGTGGTCAAATTCTACGAAACCGTGAAAGAATCGTGAATTTGCTTGAAGCAGAATCCACTGCTTCGAACGTTCTTCTTCTGTAAGTTAAATGCTCTTGAATTTGCTATAAAACCAACCCTCATGGACTGTAGTTAAATAAATGTATATATTATCTTCAATTCTGTTCAGTTTGTACTCTTCGAATTTATCAAGTCCTTGAATTCTGGATCTACTGATCATTTGTTCAATTGCTTCTGCATTTTGTATTTTGAATTGTGAATTTCCCAGGTTTTTTGCCGCCTTGATTTTTTTTTTGCGGAAATGTATTTTAGGGTTTTCGTTTTTCTTAATCGCATTGAATCTTACAATCAACAAGTCATGATTTCATGATTTGAATCGTGTCATTCATGCTATACTATAATTTCTGTAACTTTGAAGGACAAAATGTACCAATTATGAAAGACTTTGTAAACTCTCTGTTTATCTTGCCCAATTATGAACTCTGGAGTCTGGACTCCTTTTTTCCCTTTAACTTCTGTCAATTTGATGTTAATGATCAAGAAGAAACCCTTTGATTTTGTCATAATCAAGCAACAGTCTCTATAAGTTAATAATCATTCGTCATTTGATATGGTTACAACATATAAGATTTAAAGAATAAACTCGGTGCACAAGGGTATTTGGGCAAGATGTGCGCGTCCAAACCTTGCATTTACATCTAAATATAATAATATATGATCTTCTTGTTCTTTATGTTAGTATGATACAAGATAGGTTTGCCCTCATAAAAAAAATCTTAAGATCTCATAAATAGTTTTTTATATGTAAGTTGTTATTGGGTACGTTTGTTTGTTTGTTTATTTTGTTATCTTGTTGTTGATTTCATTATTTCTGACCGAGAGTTTTACAGATTGGTGATTAAGAGGGAAATGAAGGATGTTTTCTTGGGTGGGGAAGATAGCATCAGCATTATGGCTACCTTTAAGTCTTTATGCCCGTATGAACAAGGATGAGAGCTTGGAAGATGACAAAGATCCACTGGTATGGTGTAAGGATCTTGAGAAACATGCGTTTGGTGAGTTGTCATTTGCAGTTGTGCAGGCCAATGAGGTTCTTGAAGATCACAGCCAGGTGGAAATAGGCCAAAATGCCACCTTTATTGGTGTTTATGATGGCCATGGTGGTCCAGAAGCCTCACGCTACATTTGTGATCATTTCTTCTCTCATCTCATTCGTGAGTCACTTTTCCCCCCTTTCATGTCCTACTTTTCATCACATAAATCTTGATAAATGTTCATGGGACTACATGCTTTTTAGGGTTGTCTTCAAGCCTTGTACTCTATGCTTGATAGATTGTACTTGGGTACTCTTTTGGTAATTTTAACTCTTATTATTCATATCGGTAATCAAGGGTGTTCATAAACTGACAAACCCACCCAAACCGAAGAAATTCGGTTAGTTTCCCGATTTGAATTATGTTTGCTTCGGTTTTGTTGGTTTATAGGTTGAAAATTGGAACTGGCCATGTAAACCGAACCGGCCTTTGAACTTTTAATATTAGAATTTATTTTTTTAGAAATTAAAGTCATGTACATGTATTATATTATATTCGTGAGCAATCCTTATCAAATTTTATAAAAATTAAATACAAAATATGTCTGTTTTAAAAGAATAATTGTTTTTGTCTAAAAGTGCAAAACCGGCAAAATTGAACCGTCAAACGATAAAACTATTTGAGTTTTTCCCGAACTGGCCGAACCAGACTGCGTCAAACAGGCTCTTACATGAAGCCGTTTGAGGTGGCGGTTCTTGCATTGTTAAAAAATTTCAAAGCAGAAAACAATAAATATTTTTTAAAATTGATGGGATACGGAATTTTCGGTGGTGGTTACAACCTACAACCGAAAATGAAGGAAAGCTTAAATATTCCAATCACGTAATTCCCTCCTAATTAACATTACAACTACGTAATTCCTTCATATTTAGTAGTTCCATCATACTTAGTAATTCCTACCTGATTAATTTCTTTAAGTTAACACTATAAAAAAAATTCCCTTGAAAAAGCAGCTAACATATAGTCCTTAATGTTACTCCTAAATCTACATATTTGTTCACCATGAGACTTGAGCCGTCAACCATTTGAAAGGACATGACCTCTCGCAGCCTCAGGCTTTCAGGACCTAAGCGTCATCTTTTAATCACTTAATTGTGCAAAAAAGTACAATAATATTTGGCAAATATCAATGAACTTTTCTGATGTTTGAAGCAAAAAAGCATGGATATATGTTAATCAGATTCAAGTTGTTTTTATTTTGAGTAGGTATTGTTCGAGAAAATGGATTAATATCCTTGGATATTCTTAAAAATGCTGTTTCTGCTACTGAAGAAGGATTTCTATCGTTGGTGCGTAGAAGTTGCGGGATAAAGCCATTAATGGCAGCTGTTGGTTCTTGTTGTCTAGCTGGGCTAATATCTGAAGGCACATTATATGTTGCTAATATGGGTGATTCAAGAGCTGTTGTTGGGAGGTTAAATAAGCCTAAATCAAACAAAATTGTAGCCGAACAAATAACTGAAGATCACAATGCGTGTAAGGATGAAATTAGACAAGAGCTTAAGCAAGATCATCCGGATGATCCACATATTGTTGTTAGGAAACAAGGCGTGTGGCGTATCAAAGGGATTATTCAGGTTATCTCACCCAATCTATCCCAAAAAATGCTAGAGTGATGAAAATGCACTTCAATATTCACAAAGATATTTTATCCATTTAGATGTGTTACCAACATTTTAGACTCACGTCTCACCTGTTTTGCCATCTCTAAATTGTCCCATTTCGTCTTTAATGGTTTCATCGTTTTCTCTTGTGGTTTTAGGTTTCAAGAAGCATAGGAGACGCGTACTTGAAGAAACCAGAATTCGCTCTTGATCCATCTCACTCGCGGTTCCACCTTCGTGAACCCATCCGACGACCCGTTTTAGGGAACGGTCCGTCTTTATACTCTAGAGAATTGAAACCTGAGGACAAGTTTATAGTGTTTGCATCCGATGGATTATGGGAACACATGACAAATCAGCAAGTCGTTGAGATCGTACACAATAATCCCAGATCAGTAAGTTTGTTTCTTTTTCTTTTCACATTTTATTCATTCGGATCATTTATAGTTATTACTGTTACATTGACGAGCGCTCTTCAAACTATGCTGGATCAACCTGAAACACTCTTTTATCCAACTTTTTTATAAATAATTGATACGTTAAAAATGATTTCCAAAAAGAGTACAATATTTCATTAAGTTCTAATCTAACTTTAAAATTAAGATATATGTAGGAGGTTTTATGGATTACTAAAACACTACATGTAGTGATTTTATGGCACGGGTAGTGATTTTATGATTATAAAATATATTTGGATTCTGTTATTTTTGTTGCCTTATGTGTTAACAAAACGCTCTGGTCAACTTTTGACATGTTTGATCTGTTTTTTGTTTTTCTTTTATTTCTTCTATCTGAGATAAAACATTATCTAAATCGATGCTGACTCACATATTTCTTTGTTAAAATCATTAGGGTATTGCACGAAGGCTTGCTAAATCAGCAATAAATGAAGCTGCTCGAAAAGGAAAAAAGAGATACGATGAGGTGAAAAAGATGGAAAAGGGGTCTAGGCGTGTTGTTCATGATGATATCACCATAATTGTCATTTTTATCGATCAAGATATGAATACAGACATCGATGAGGTGTCGATGCGTGGGTTTAAAAACTCAACCACAAAATCGAGTTTTAGCACCTTGTAAGGGATAGGAAAGAATAGATTGTGACATGCTTAGAATGGTCTAAGAACACAAAACAATAGAGTTTTCGGGTGAATTGAGATATTTTTTCAGCTTAAAACAATAAATATGTCTTTGATCCTAAATGAAACAATTTGACGAGAAATCATAGTTATTTTTACATTTTTAGTAATACGTTTGATTAAAGGAGCACAACATATATTTATATAAACTGGACCAAAATCTATTTCCATTAAATGATATTATATTTTTATTAATCATTTTAATGTTGACTTAAATATCTAAACATCATTTCATCATATTATATCATACTTCATACCACTAATAAAAAAGTATCTCAAAAGTACATTTTGCGTAACTTTACACTACTAAAATTTGTATTTTTCCGCTCAAATTATTTTTACATCTTTTATGGTAATTAGTAATTAAGACAATAATTAATTCCGACATTTATATTTACCGTTTCAAATTCTGTTTATTCAAAAAGATAATTCAATGATTCCTAATTTATTAATCATTTACAACTTAAAATATATTATACATATCATAAACTTTTCTAACCATCTGTGTTACCCAAGTCGAAAATGTTAAATTTAAATAGAGTAAATCATACGTATGGTCCCTATCTTATGTTAAAATTTTGAATATAGTCTTTAAATTTTAAAAATTCTAAATATGATCATTAATATTAATGACATTTTACCCGTATCAACCATCCATTTAATTTACCATTTAAGCTATAATATTATTTTTATTAAGGATAGCTTTATATTCTTGTTTTTCTTAAGTTTTTTAATTGTTAAATATTTTTATTATTTCATTATTAATATGTTTATTATATAATAAAATACGTTTTATGTAAGACCTCATTCTCAGAACACTCACAGTTGGACAATCATTACATATTATAATTTAAAATAAATAAACTTTGATTAAAACATCGCAACGGAATAATTGAAACCAAACCATTTCATATATTAATAATCGCTTTTGCCAAATAATACAACATTGTTAATCGTTACAAAATATAATTTGATTGCGTTACAACGCAAAAACATCATTTCGATATAAAATGGACATCATCCAAAATCTGCCAAGTATCTACACCTCGTGCACAACAACCATAACCTGCCAACTAGAGAATGAATAAAAGTCAGCGTTGCTGAGTGAGTTATACTTTTATTAAATATATTATACTTTACTTTCTTTTAAAACTCTCTTTACTTTCACCGGTGATCATACATCATACGTACACATACTTAATATTTATTAGTATCTTCCATCATCATTCATTCATCGTTATCTTTCACTTTCATCCGGACCGATGGCGTGTGCTATACCCCAAACATTGTTCACGAAGCGAGGTACTAGCCCGATGTCTATAAATAGACTTCTAACATTGTGCACGAAGCGGACGTTAGTACCGGGGCAAGTGACAAGGGTCCCATACATTTAGTCAATCACAAGGATTAGACCTCTGTGTGCATCTTTATGGGTTAGCTAAACCGTACACAATTGAGCTAACAACATCATAATGAGTTGCACACCTCTTTTCATTTTGCTTGCAAGACTTTTTATTCATTCTGTACGTTCCACTTTTTACATTCATAAACTCTTTCACTTCGTTAAGATAATACTTTACGTTCATTAACATAATCATACCACGTAAAGCTACGGAATAGTACTGCAGGACCGTTGAAGGCTTTGCAATTTACAACACAACAACACAAAGAGAAGAGCAACTCAAACTTAATCAAACAGTAAACTGGATTAACCACAAGAAATGACACTAAGAACACAAGTAATTATATGAGATAGAACCAAAGAACACAACACAAGGAAATGGGTTTTCAAGATTGCAGTATATTGCTTTCTCAGGTTCTATTACAAGTGTTACAAAGCATACCTTAAGTTACAAGAACAAGAGAATACTTATACTACATCCTACAACCCGGCCATACTATGAAAGCCAG
>BJCM01089076.1:0-12131 GCA_018326385.1 Flaveria bidentis | reverse complement strand
AAATGTCCAAAGAATTTGAGATGAAAGACTTGGGTCCAGCCAAACAGATACTCGGGATGAGCATTATCAAAAATAAAAAGGATGGATCTTTAACACTGTCCCAAGAAAAATACATAGGGAAAGTGTTAGAAAGATTCAAGATGAATAATGAAAACACCTGGCCTAGAAGCACACCATTGGGAAGTCACTTCAAGCTCACCAATGATCAGTCTCCTAAATCTGAAGAAGAAAGAACAAAGATGGCTAAAATTCCATACGCATCTGCAGTTGGTAGTCACATGTATGCAATGGTCTGCACTTGACCAGATATTGCTCACGCAGTTGGGGTAGTTAGTCGGTTTATGTCAGATCCGGGGAAAGAACACTGGGAAGCAGTCAAGTGGATACTCAGATACTAAAGGGTACTTCTAAAATGGGATTATGTTTCAAGGGTAAAGATGCTACTCTCAGAGGGTATACTGATACTGACTTGGGTGGCTGTAAAGGGACATTTAAAAGCACTACAGGGTATGTCTTTACAATGGGAGGTACAATAGTTAGCTGGATGTCTAGACTTTAGAAAAGTGTAGCTCTGTCAACAACAAAGGTAGAATACATGGCTGTTGCTGAAGCTAGTAAAAAGCTAATATGGCTAAAGACTTTTCTTGAAGAATTGGGTAAACAGCAGTCTAACTACTCATTGTATTGTGACAATGAGAGTGCGGTGAAACTTGCTAAAAACCCAGTCTATCATGGGAAAACAAAGCACATTGGGATGAGGTATCACTTTATCAAAGGATTGATCAGTGATGGAGCAATCAATCTGAAGAACATCTCAGGTGCGAAGAATCCAGCCGATATGTGTACCAAATCCGTGGTGCTGGATAAGCTGAAGCTTTGCATAGCTTCAGCTGGCCTTCAAGAATAATGTTGAGAAGGCGGGGGTAGCTAGGGGGTACAAAAATCAGAGGGATCTTACAGAAGTACAAAGAAGCGGAGTGCAGTTGAACATGTTTCGAAGCCTCCAAGTGGGAGAATTGTTGGGAGTAGGCTTCGGGTGGATTAATTTGGAACAGTTGGGCTCGGCCAGCACAAGTTCTAATTAGGCCCAGTTTAGTTAGATTATTAACTAAAGGGTTTAACCCTAATTGTAGTCTATATACATTTCTTATTGTACTTGTAATCTTTATCACTCGATAAAAGAAAAACCCTAGTTGCCCCAAGAGGACGTAGGTTGCACACCGCAATTGAACCTTTATAAATCTCGTGTCTCTGTTTATTGTTTTTTGTTCTTAATTCGTGTGTTTCGTACCAGTTTGATTCTAACATGGTCATGGGATATTAATATTTCCAATCTGCTTAACAGGGTAATCTCAAGTGTTGGATGAATCAGAAAGCTTGTGTGGGGCCGGACAAATACCTATCAATAGCCTCCTTGTGGCCAAGCTGTCCATTTGTACCTCTGCCCCAAGAAAATACATTGTGTCTTTCGCTAACGGCAAGCGTGTGCCTCCATCCACAGGAAATCTGAACTACTTTCTGTAGATATGTAAAGAATATAAAACTTAAACTTAAGATAGATGAATGACTGTTACATGATAATACGATAATTTAATCCCCTAGACTTGAAAGAAAGCAACGTCACATGGAAAAATGATGTGCCTGCTCATCTGGAAATTTGACTTCCATGGGAAAGCAATGATCTTTATTGTCCCCGACACCAACTTGCCCAAACTGTTCACGAGAGAAATATAAAGGTAAATTAATCAAAGATCTCAAAAGCAACAATCTTTAACTCATGTAAATATAGCAAAAATAATACTAATTAATAAAAATATGTCATTTGACAAAGATTAACAAGTCAAAATTTTCCTGTCTAGTTGTAGTCAAAAGATAAGGATTTACTCATGATGGAAGATAGAGGTAACATGATAAAAATACATAAGATATAAGCATTCCAACCTTATTCCATCCCCATCCATAAAGTTTTCCTTCTGATGTTAATGCCATAGTGTGCCTCCAGCCACCCGAGATCTAGGTTATCAAAAGCCACATTTAAAAACATCACTCTATATAACTACAATGTTAATGGCATAACGATATACTCACATAAAAGACAATATACCTGTGAAATAATATGGCCATGCAATGCTTGGAGTTTATGAGGAACAAGGTGGTCCTTGAAATCCCCATGCCCAAGTTGACCATATTTGCTCCATCCAAAAGTATAAAGATCACCAGAAGAGGAAACAGAGATTGTATGCCTCCAACCACATGCAACAAGTACCATCTTTTCCCCCTGTACCAAGTTCAACTCATTTACTTATAAACAAATCAAGCAACAGAAAGAAGCCCAGTGTGTAGTTTTAATGCAAACAACAATATAAACCGTTTAATACAAAAACTTAGGTTATCATTCTGATAATATTGTTTTTTTTTATTATCATATTTAACACATTAATTGTTTTCAGTAAGAGGACAATGTCAACCTCACTGACATGTCCAACTTGTAAAAATTACTCATTTTTACATGAAGAGGTTTTGACCCTTATCCAACCTTGAAAGGAGGAAACAACCACATTTGGAAAAAAAATAAAAGAGAAAACTGCAGAAATAGTGCTTAGCCAACGACAAAGAATAATATAATTTGACATTTCCAAATTCAAGATGTTACTTGTTAGCAAGAAAGCTCATACTGAATCTAAATCTATTATTCAGGGGTGACCACTAGCAGACCAGCACTATCCATTATATAGCAACATGTTTGATGATTATTGACTATTTAATGTTGCATAGCACACCAAATTCGCACTTACACTTATAATTGAAGCTTTCTCTGGAATATTGCGATCTTTTCTGTCACCTAAGCCCAAGTTGCCATATCGACCCCAGCCCCAACCATAGAGCTCACCATCTTCAGTTATAGCCACTGTATGCTCAGCACCAGCAGCAACCATTTTCACATTTATACCCTAGTCAAACCATATAAAATTCAAGGGAAGTTGGAAATAATCATGTCCCATTTACTCATACGACTACATGCTGTACAATACAATTCTTATTTCAGTAATTGCAATAAAGCTACATGTGCTTTGACAATGAATATAACAAATACAAATCTGCCACTTTTAGCATGTTTTATGCTAATTGCTACTTGTCATGATTGAAGGTATATCTTACCTGGAAAGCTTCAATCTTCTGTGGAACGAGAGAATCCTCAGTTGTGCCTAAACCAAGTTGGCCATTTTGGTTCCGACCCCAACTACAGGGATGTCAAAAACAAGAAATAGAATCAAATTTGACATAATCCAATACAGTTACTACAGAATATTCCAGATTAACTAATTATACTTGTCCAACAATGGCATCATTATTTCAAGACATATGGAGGAAATTGAAAGCAGATACCAACCTCTGCACCTCGCCTTCCATGGTGACCGCCAAACAATGGCTGTCCCCACAAGCTATCTGTCGTATCCGTATTCCCTGTAATGCTTTTATTGGCTGGGGAATAAAGAAATCAGTAGAGTTGCCATGTCCAAGTCTCCCAAAATCACCCCTGAAACCAAAATTGCAAAAATTACCCCTTTTGTATGTATTTTGCATATAAAGGCACATCAACTGATGCATTCAATGTATCACATTTACATAAACTTTCTTACCGAGTATAGACTAACACTTTGAATTTAAGATGACAAAATTTCACGTGAAGAAAGAGAACATGTACATCTAAAGCAAAATTATTAAAAGGGAAGATGGAACTCAGTTAGGATTCATGTATAAGAGAACAAACCATCCCCAGCTGAAGACTTTGAGTTGTGACTCTGAAATTGCAGTTGTATGATCAGCTCCACAAGTAAGAGATACTATTCCTTCCCCATCTAACGCACTTAACTGAGTAGGTGATAGCCTATCTTCAGCATCACCATGCCCTAGTTGTCCATCCTCTCCCCTTCCCCATGAACAAACAATATTTCCAGCTGATTCAATAAAAAAGTGAATATCATGACTTAAGTATACTATAAAAAGTGAAAACATGACAGTACGTTGGATATATTAAATTGTAAACACAGAACACTGTAAATGTTCAATGATAATATTTATATCTTGTGATTCCATGGACAGTACTAAAAATTTTGTTTGCAGCTTTTGTGATTCAATAAACAAATATCACAATTGAAATAACTAGAGAGATTTTAATATTTGATATGATGAAATGTGGGACAAATAAACGTGTGATAAAACTTAGATGGTTTAATATCATTATACACCAATACCCCCACTAGCATTAAGATTCGTAATTAATGTATCTAAATTTATTTAAACCTTGGTTTTAAAAAGCGCGCCTGAGGCGCGCCTAGGCGCAAGGCGACCTTGAGGCGAGGGTTGGGGCTTTTTGTAACACAAGGCACATGTTGTACAAGAAGCGCAAGAAAACGCAATTTTTTTGGGAAAAATCCCTTTGAGGCGCGCGCTTCTTGTACAGGGGTTTTTTTGCTTCAAAGTGCTATAAATGCTGCTAAAGAAGTTATACATACATGTAATTTATACATTAAAGGATATATAAACATTATTTATAGCTATATTTTGGGTGGGGATGCTAAAACGTATAGAATTATATTAAAAATATATATAAACACTTAGTGCTTCGTGTACAAAAAACCCTCCGCTTTTGCGCTTCGCACTTTGGTTTTAGACCTTGTCGCCTTGGTGCGCTTCTCGCTTTTTAAAATCTGATTTAAACATAATGTACTATTTGTTATTTTCAATATGAGTAAAAACAATACCCAGAACAAGTCTTCAACGGAAAAGAGTTACAAAAATATTCCAGGTTGTTACCAGGATAATGTAGTCCCTCAGTTTATCTTTTTTTATTTTTTATTTTATTATTGTTATTACTTATTTATTTATTTTTTGCGATAAAAGACCTACTAGAAAAAGTTTCTATGAATGACCATCTGTACAGGAATTGGTTAAAGAAAAAACCTTATTTCATTTATATTCTCAAACCCATTTGCGTTTAAAACAAACAGTATATATCACTCTTCTTTCCTTTCCCCATTCCTAAACCCTCAAACCAAACACATTCTCACATTTTTGCTTATTTAATTGCTTCCTGGTTCTATTCCATCAAGAACCCTATACTATCCTATGCTGTTCATATACATTTGAAAGCAAAAGGACTCAAAAGTGGCTCCCATATTCTTCATATTTGATCATATATATCAAACAATATAGATAGCTACAGATAAAGTGAACTCAGTGTAAGGGTATTTGCCACATGAACTCGAGCACCCTTTTGGTTTCGTGATACCTGATCATTAGGAAGCAGTGATCAAATTCATAAGGATAAAACTTATAGCAGGGAATTAAAGATTTCTTTAACTAGGGTTAAGAATTGTGTTCATTATAGCAGACTTTATGTGAGATTAATGGAGGCTTTTGCATTCTTCCTGTTGAGATGGAGTTGATTTGTGTTCTTGATCTTTGGTTAAGCCTGTTTGATGATTGGATTCTTGATTTTTGTTCCTGATCACTTTCTACCTAATTAGGTATTGATGAAGAAAGTTGTATATGGCTAATTGCTTTATGTCATTGGTTTTATGGCTGAATTGATATGAATTCTAATTAAAGTGATGTCTACCTGCTACATAAACACATCAACCGACAAATCTCAAGTCACCCAATTTCCACAACACAAAATCAGACACAATTCGAAATCAAATTCACCTAAAACACCTCTAACAAATGCAGAAACACAATGTACAGAGTACCCCCAACCACACTCCAACACCAAAATTCAACCAACAAAACACAAATCAAAGACATGGGTATCTTACACAACAGAGCAACGGAGTGACTTGCACCAGCAGAGATCAAAAGCACCTGACGAATCGGAACAGAAGTGATTGTGGCTTCACTTTCGGTATGTAGGTCTTCCATTGGCGATTTGGGGGTTGTTGATTATTATGCTGAAAAGGGTGTGTATGAATGGATATCTGGGGTTGCAAGAAGTATATAAGAGTATTGAATTGGGATTGGGGGTAGCTGCTTCGAGAGTTATTGATGATGGCAGTAAGTTTACTTTGAGGGAAAAAGGACAAAACACATTCTATTATCATCTTCCTCCTTTTCCCCATAATAATAATAATAATGATTTTCCTGTGTCTCTCAAAGGATTATCCATCGTTTTCAAGGTTTACAAATCAACTTTTACTATGTACGATGGTCGATTGGGGTCGAACCAAAACCCACAATTGTTGAAAAAGAGGGTTTTTGATTTGAAATATTTCTTTTGAAAGAAGAATTATATTATGTTTTTCACTAATTTTAGTTTTTTTTTATTTTATATTGTTCAAACCCACATAGAGTAAAATGGGTGATGGTGGTTGAGGATTCGTATGCCTTAAAACCAATTTCGAGTTTTATAAAATAACTCGTTTGTTTTTGTAGTGAAACAGCAAAAGTATTGCTTACTGTATGGAAGTACAATAACACTTTCAAGAAGAAAAGTAGAAAGATCACAAAATTATTTGTTTTACATTTTTAAAAGAAAGTTGTAGTACATTATAGTGTGTTTTACAACAGAGGTCAGTGTAGTATTTGTACTGAAATAACATTTAACCAAACCAATCAAAAATTAAATAACATAAGTTTCCATTCAACATTATCAATGGAATTTATTCTAATTAATTGAGTTTTAACAAAAACTTTACGTTTTTATTTCGACTTATTAGTACTAGTTGCAAGCATTGATAGTAACTACTCAGACGCAAGAGTAGTGGTCTATAGTACATATGTAAATTTAAAGATTTATTATTTAGTCCTTATAATTTTTCTAATAGTTTTAAAAGTGATTGTAAGTGAAGATGAAAGAAAAGATAATAATAAAAGTATACAAAATACTTTTTAATTGAAAAGAGAGAGAAAAATTAATAGTTTTTAATGTAATTATAAGGATAAAAATAAGGAATGTGATATAAATACTCTAACACAATACTAACTTGCTTCTAAACTACATCATTTTATCTACGATAACACTTAAACCCTCATTACTCAAAAAGGACATCACATATTCAAAACCTTGATATCATTGGACTAAGTCTTTTGGTAACAAATTATTAATCATTCGCACATATTAATATTTAAAAAGTTGAGACCTTTTGGTTGCTTATTAAACTAATAAATAAAATTAATAATTATTTGGGATCATTATATATATATATATATATATATATATATATATATATATATATATATATATATATATCTTTAAACTTGTAATATTACATTTTAGTATAAATCATGCTTGAATATCATTGTACATAATGTATCGAAATCCTGTGTTTTAGAAAAAATTACAAAGGTTAAAACGAGAAATATGTAGCTTCTCTGAACATTTTATAATTAGTTGTCACAAGAAATCAATTGATAAATATATCAATTAGACATGTGCAAGTTTAATGTTGAATATATAATAGGATTATAGCTTGACATGATTATTTGGGAAGATATTAGGCATGAATTTGATATTATCTTCACCAAATTCTTATATCTGCTTGCGTAGAATGGATTTCTATACCATATTGATTAGTTGTACTTTGCTTTCAAATCCTTTTCTTTTTAAACGTTCTTACACATCTTTAGTTATTTGAATCACATTTTGCTTCCATTGATCAAATAAAATTGGACCTTAGTACTTTTGCAATAAGTGAAGTTTTGTAATATTTTAGATGCGATAGTAGTTTTATATATGTGCTAATTGTTCTAAACCTTTTCACATTACTTATTACCATGCATGTGAAGATACTAACTTAGTTTTTTACCAGAAAACACAAACTTTCTACTCTACATAACACCTTTCTACTTTACACAACACTACTAGAAAAACCAAACTTACTCTATGTACAATTTAAACTCATAATATATTGGTTGAAAAGTACACTACTTTATCACCAAGATACCTCATTGGACACACAAACTAAATAAATATACATGTGAATGAAATTGCATACTATACATGTAATAACATCTTGTTATAATATTAATTAGTAGGCTTCAATGGTCATTTGGTCCATGAAGGATGAGAGATAGAGCTCAGGGCTTTTGAGAACATTTGTTTGATTTATCTGGACTCTATCACTCTTAGAACTAATGAAACTAGGTGGTGCACCTAATGTACCAGCTTCCCGTTTATGGAACATGCCAGGTGATCAGTTGTTGTCATTTAAACCAAAAAAAGTAGTCATAGGGCTTGACATGCCTGAGGATTTACAGATAATATATTAGTAAGAAAGTGAGGTGTTTCTTTTGCCAAGAGTGTCTCATTAAACTAATTAGATCGTTGGATGTTTCCTCTCACATGTTAAATTAGGAGGTGTTATTGTACCTTCTCACACTCCTAAAGTCTATTATTATGCTACTTACAAAGTAGGGTGTCTCTTTTTGCATGGCTTAAGAGCATGTATTATATAACATGATTATAGCATATTATAGGATTATATGCCCATTAGTATATTATCATACTATAGACTTCTATGTCTTTCAAATAATATGTAAGTTGTAGTGCTGATATACGTACTTTATATGCATATTCAGTCTTGAATTGTGAATGTTTTATGTAATTTGATTTAAATTGAAACTTAAACCAAGCCCTGCGTTAACTTTCAGGATTATATAGCTTTCTAAGTACAATCGATCAGAAATGGAAAAAATCATCAAGATCTCAAACATAAAGAAGGCAAACATGGTTGTCCCTCCCTAACACATGGATGTGCTCGTACCTAGCATGATTGTGCTTGTACCAGGAATGGTTGTCCTAGCTAGTGTTCCTGAAGACCATGAGCGACATAGCACGTGCCTTGACAAGAGTCAAGGCAATATGGTCGTGCTTGTACACATAATCAAACCAACATTCCAAAATCAAACTCTACATATAACAAAGGTACAACCAGTGTATGAACTTGAAGATTCCAAGAGATCAAAAGTGGTTGATAAGAGACATGGTTGTACTCCTCTTAAGCATGGAATTGCCTTTACATGTCATGGGCGTGCCTTTCTTTGGCATGGTCATGCTTGTACCAAGAATGTCCGTGTTTGTACCATGCATGGACATGCATTCCAACTTTCTACCTATAACAGCTCATTATTTCTCCATTTGAAGGGTTGATGAAAGGTTTTATGTAAGATTGATGCACCTAAAACATCCAATATCTCTCATGCATGCATGCACTAAAGTACCAAGTAGAAATGCTTCGGAAGTTTTACACCTAGCATCGCAAATATTCTAAGTGTAAAACCTTCCGAAGTCAAGACCAACATCTTCCGAAGCCAAAATGAAGACTTCTAAAGCTTTAAAGACAAAGTCTTCGGAAGCCAAGAAGTGAAGATTGATTTATTCCAAAGAAATTTGAGACATGCTTTATCTAATGTACTTTATCATAAATCTGGACCACTTTCCGCTGCAACTCTATTGACTCACCAATTTTCACAAGTTGGTGAAAAGGTCCAAGTTTTTGGTAACTGTATATTTGAGGTCTTGAGTCAGTGCTTTCTACTTTATGTACTTTTATCTTTTTTGTAATATATTAGGATGTGAGCTATGGCATGTCATAATCACTAGTCAAAAGGAAATCTGCCTTTTGACTCTATATTTGATTTTGTTGTTGTCTAGATCATATGTTTCCGGCTGGCCTTCTAAGTATGGCCGACTGTAAGATGTAGTATAAAGTATCTCAAGTCCTTGTAACTTTTTTATGCTTTGTAACACTTGTAAGGAGCTTGAGAGCAATATACAATATTCTTGAAAACCAATACTTATGTTATTCCGTCTCTTGTTCTGTCTCATATTTTGCTTGTGTTCTAAGTATCAAACCATTGTGTTACCAGTTTCTTATTTGATCTGTTAAGTGTTCTAAAACAATTCTCCTTATTGTGTTGTATTAACTATCCCTTAAACAGTCCTTCAATTGATGTGTTTGCGTATAAACATATTGCTCCCTAGAACGTCATCTTGAACGTTTTAAAGGATGGAAAGCAAGTTTAAAAGGCTAAACAACATCAAGGAAGGATCAAAAAGCATCTATAACATATTCTACTTAGTTTTTGGTTTGAATCTTTTGTTTCTAACCATGAATTGTGCTAATCTACCAAGTGTTTATGTTGTTCTTATAAGCCTTATAGGCTAATTACTTTTTTCATTTGGATTTAAATTAAGCTTGACTCATTTTAACAAATGTATAGATTTGGTGGTGATGATTATACAAATTGTATGATAAGTTTATGATTATTCTTTAATGAATATGTATGCTTATCGCGTTTGATTTGTCATGTTGATCTTAGGAAAGTTTGACTAGCATTTGTTGAAAGACTCGTATCTGTGGAAAGACTTGAAATTGTTGACTTGATCATCCCTCATTGTGTATTTGTGTTGTATTGACCATCCCTTAAATGGTCCTGCAATTGGTATCAGAGCATTCCAGGTTATTGATTGCAAGATCTCACCATCTTAAGATCCCTCACACACACAAAATACTTAACATCTCAAATGGCAGCTCTAACTAAAACTGATACGAAAACTAGAACCATGAAAAAGTCCCCATTGATCAATCCTGAAAACTTTGACACTTTGTGCCAACAAATAGAAGTGTTCATCAAGTCAGAAAGACTCTAGGATGTGGCAATCTATTGTCTTAGAGCCTTACATACCAAGCACCTCTTCAGCTGCTGCTAGGGGTGATATGATTCCAAAAGATGTGGTTGATTATTCTAAAGAAGACAAGAAGAGAATAGAGATTGATCAGAAAGCCATGACAGCCCTTCAAACTACTCTTCCAAACTCCATATACAGAGGTTTCAAGAAGTGCAAAACACCTAAACAACTATGGGATGCACTAAAGCTGATGTATGAGGGGTCAACCAAAGCCAAGGAGAACAAACAGGATCTCCTGAAGCAGCAATTTGAAAAATTCACCTTCAAAGAATGTGAAACCATGAGTCAACAATACTTTAGGTATGTCGAAATTATGGACACTCTAATGGGTGTTGGAGTAGCTCTTGAGAACAGAAACATTGTAAGGAATTTTATGTCATCTCTCCCTAGGAAATGGACACATTATTATGTTATCATCAAGAGAACTGAGAACTTTAAGACTCTCACTTTGACAGAGTTGTATGATATTCTTAGTGGATACCAGATGGAGATGAAGATGCAAAGTTCATCTGGTAACTCCAGCAATCAGCAGAGTTCAGCCTTCCATGTGGTTGAAAGGGATAGTAGAGAAACATATCGTCATCTTATCTGCTACCTTGACAACTCACAAAAGGGTCATTTCATCACCTTCTTTGAGACACCAAGAGAAAGCTACACTCTAGGAAGCCCATTCCAAGAGACAAGCTCTTCACAAGCCTTTATGTCTTCTGATGAAAGCACATGCAACTTTCTCTTTACTCTTGAAGATATGGATTGTATCCACCCTAATGACCTAAAATACATGGTGATAGTTCAACAAATGGCTCTCCTCACTCATAGAGCCAAGAAATTCTTGTAACATCTGCCCATTTTGAAAATGTAAACCCAAACCCGTTCTGTTGGTTTTATAAATCAAGCACATTAATTCAAACTATTTCTATCATTTTGGTGATTTTTTAAAAAAACAATAAATATGTTATTTAACTAATTTTAGGAAATTGATTATTTAAATTTACATTTAATCTTTACAGGACCGGTGAAGGGAGTCACTTACAACACAACAACACAAAGAGGAGATTAACCAAAATTAATCAAACAGTAAACTGGATTAACCACAAGTATGACACTAAGAACACAAGTAATAAGTAAGAGACATAACAAGAGAACACAAGTGTTTGGTTTTTAAGGATGCAGTATATTGCTTTCTCAAGTTCTATTACAAGTGTTACAAAGCATAAATGAAAGATACAAGAACAAGAAATACTTATACTACATCCTACAACCGGCTATACTATGAAAGCCAGCTGGATACAATTGACTAGACACAAACAAAATCAATTGTAGAGTCAAAGGCAGATTGCCTTTTGACTAGTGACTATGACATGCCATAGCTCACATCCTTATCTATTACAAAAAGGATAAAGTACATGAAGTAGAAAGTTTACAGACTCAAGACCTTAAT
>BJCM01089073.1:0-22686 GCA_018326385.1 Flaveria bidentis | reverse complement strand
GCTAGCAATAGTTAATGATTGTAAACAAAATATGTATCTCATATAAGACTTACAATAACACAAATAACCATGACAAAAAGGTAAAGATGAATTGCATGTGCATTTACAAGTATCAAGATGTTTACAAGTGTAAGTTGATAAAGTTAACATGTTTCACCCCGAAATATGTGAAATAAAGTAAAAAGGGGCATAGAGAACTCACATGGAAAACTCATGTGCTATGAGTTGCACTTAAGACAACGATAAGAAGATAAGATGGTTCAAATGATTTCTTCACGATTCAACCTAACGATTGATGTCTCAGAATTAGAACAAATATGAGATTGAAGAATAAATATGAATTAGAGTTTCATTTGTATTTGGGGGTTTTTAAAAATAAAATGAAACAATCTTTTATGTTTTGGTTCAATAATGTTGGAAACAATCAATTAAATATAAGAATTATAGTGAATGATTCAATAATTAAATTTATTGAATTATCATGATGTATGAAAAGAAATAATTAATTTAAAAATTAATTATTTAAAAATTTGATAAAGGTACTTAATTGAATATTTATTTAGATGGCTTTAAAATTATTTAAAATCGTTTTATATAGTTTTGAATTTCTAAAAAATTTATTATAAAAATATTATAATACAACTTTTAGTATAAGTACAATATATATGTTTCACAAGTTTCAAGATTTAAGTAATAGTTTAAGGAGTAAATCTATAAACTAATTATGATATAATATAGTTAAAGAAATAGATAAATAACTAATTATTTAAATGGTTATTTAAATAACTATTTAAATAATTATTCATTTAACATATTGATTTATAAAATATAAATAAAATTATAATTAATCTATAATTTAAAGGTAATGAAATGACTAGAGACAACTTAGTGATCTCAACTATTTAAAGTTTAAAAAAATAATCTAATTGTAACATTTGTTATTAATATTTTATATAAAAATTGTTAAGGTGTTTACATAAATAATTTACAGAAAAATAATTAGATAACTTTTAAAATAACCAAAGTTTATAAAACTGATTTTTATATTTTTTTGAAATTTTTATATAATATTTTTAAAGGCTGGAAAGCCCTAAAAAAATAAGTGAGGTTGCCCGGTCTTGAAACCGGGACCTCTGAATTAAGCATGTGTGTGACTTACCAGTGAACTAAGGGTCGTGGCTGTGCTGTGTCACGGTCCTTAATTCTTAAAAACATAATCACCAACAAAACCCCAAATCCAAATAAAACCCTAAAACAATTTGATCCTAATTGAAGATCGATTCAAGTGTTTCATCCGAATTAAGCTTAGGGCTTTTAATCCCCACATGAAACCAAGTATGTAGCAATGTTTGATTACCTAGATTGCCAACGAATTGATGATGAACATTCAAAGAACAGACCGCGACCGAAGTTATGTTTGATTGGTGAGCAAATGAGGATGATAATCAAATTAATCACGTGTGAAGCTTCTGAGAGTGATTACAACCAAAAGCCCTTTATTATTCTAGCTTAAGAATGCTCCGAACAAGATGAACACTCCGGTTACACGTCGATACAAACGAAGTGGTTAATTGGGTAGTGCGTATGGATTGTGTGTGAAATTGAGAGTGCAGTTAGCTTTAAGATCTTGATTAGATAATTTGCCCTCATTTACATCATCATAATTTGATCCGTTTCCACCTGAAAGGTCAAGCCTTGAATGCGATTTTTCGGTTTCTAACTTAAAGGCTCATAACATCCTGTTAAACTGAAT
This sequence comes from Flaveria bidentis, assembly GCA_018326385.1. Taxonomy (NCBI): domain Eukaryota; kingdom Viridiplantae; phylum Streptophyta; class Magnoliopsida; order Asterales; family Asteraceae; genus Flaveria; species Flaveria bidentis. The sequence goes on along the minus strand of BJCM01089073.1, from coordinate 20,933 downwards.
TAAACATGTTAATGACTTCGAAACTAGTTTGGGAACGATTTAGTTGAACTAGTTTGGAAGAAAAACGGCTAATTAATGAATGGAAGTGTCGCCGGTGGTTGGCCGGCGACTTGGCCGGAAATACGGGTAAGTAAGGGAGAGGGGGTTTGGGTTTAAACAGAATTTACACTTTCAGCCCCTCTGGTTTCATATTGTTATTATTTTATGCCAAAACTTTTAAAACACAGTTTTAATAATTACATTTCCAACCCTATACTTTATAAAGCTCAAATTTTGAATGATTAATCCATTTTATAAAATATATATAAATTATAAATCTTGATAAATATTAATTATTAAATTGTTAAGGTGGTTAAAAGAAAATAACCTTTATATATTTACTTATCTTCATAAATCCCATAGAAAAATTTAAAGTCTATTATTATTTTATAATAATTATAACTTTCTCAATGATATATATAACATCTCATAAGTTTATAAACTTATTAAATGGAAGATTAAATGTAAATTTAAATCATAAATTTCATAAAGTTAGTTAAATAACACATTATTGTTTTAAAACCACTAAAATGAAAGAAGTAGTGTAAATGATGTGCTTGATTTATATAACCAACAAAACGGGTTTGGGTCCATATTTTTAAAAAAAATGGCAGATGTTACATACCACAACACCATTCAAGCACACACAAGCCCGAAATCAAAACTCATTCGAATCACACACAAACACATACACACGGGTTCAACACACACACTTCAAAAACGGGTTTTACTATGTGCTCCAGCCCCAAATCAGTTGAAAACATGTAAATGAGGGGTCCTAGAACTCACACAAACAACCCGTCGAGTAGAGCTTCAATCCACCCCACTACACCTCAACTTTTGCGCTCGAAACCAAGAAAGCAAAGCTTGAAACCTCTTTTCTCCCTCTCTTCTTTCTATGGCTGAATTTCTAAGTGTGGGGGAGGAGAGTGGGCTGCCCTCCCCTCTTAATCCCCCACTTTTCCAAACCTCCTCCCGTTTTGGCAAGTTTGGTCCCTCGACTTTGGACTTTATTTCTTTTCTTCTTTCGTCGACTTCAAAGAAAAAAATAACCGGGTGTTACAGAAACCATAATAGCACCAATCATTCTTAATAAGATAAGATATAGTGTTAAACAAATATAGAAATGACAACATGAATTAAAATCAAATAAAAATTAAAACTTCAATCATTAAATAAAAAATTACACATACATTCAAACAATAAAAATTAAAAAAAAAATATCAAATTATATTTCATAGAATACCATAAACAAAACATAAGCTTAAAATAGCACTGTGATAGTAAATAAATCACTCGAGTCTAGGGTCAGTATTCTCAACAACATTCTCTTCAACTCTTCTATGCGTACATGTTCGACGGTCATGTTCAGTTGAACCACAAATACCACATCCCCCTTACTCTTCTTGGAGGCTTAGTTGTAATTTTCTCATGAATAGACTTGTACCGTTTCTTAGAACAGGAACCCTTTGTTCCGATGCTAACAAGCCTCGCATAATTGACTTCGGATGGTTAAGTAAAACCAAGTAACTTTGAAATACCATCTTTTTTGGGATCAGGATGATCAGTAGCACACATCTGGTCAACTTTGAAAACCTAAACTTTAAGCTTGCCCATGTAAAGTGATAGTTTCTCGATATTGTGTCCTAACCGATCAACAATGTATTGTGTTGAAAACATGATTTGACGTCGCATGTTTTGCGCATCAGCATCGTTTTCATTAGCAATTACTTGTTTTTATGGTTAGAGAATACAGAATGTGGTATGGCATGTCTGGTCCATCTTTTCAACACGTAGTTCTTTGGGAAAACTTTTACTATCGACAACCTTAAAACGTGCATGATATGACCGTATCTTCTTCTTTAAAAAATACCTAAATAAATAAAATTAAAACATGATTTGTTGTATTTTTTTTTATAATTAGGAGACAAGTATAAGTAAGTTGTAGTACATCATGAATATTGATTTAAATTTATTTATAAATTTTACATGAGTTAAACATTATATATAAATGGACAATCTAAAAGATAAAAGAAAAGGATGTACCTCTTTCAAGGGAGATGCCTCATGGTCTAATTCCTTTATAGAAAATTTAAAAAAATCATTGATCAACGTTTATACATGTGGTATGGTGAACAAACAATTGTATCTCCTCCTGTACATCATTGAATATGTTTCTAGTGTATATCTCATGAGCTTCTTTCTCTAGTTGAAAATCGGTTAGCCAATCAAGAGTTGTATTCATAGTTTGATAATCATTCTTACGGTGTTTGTATCTTTGTGTTTCCAAAGCGGTTTCAAAATTGCTTAAAAATACAATAAGAGTAATCCTACAATTGGTAAACTGTCCAACAAAAATGATTCTCACTTTCAGATTGAGATGTTATGCGCATTAAGCCAGACATAAACTCGTGACGATAGTAAGTAGGTATCCAATCATTTCTTAAACCATATATGTCATTCAACCATTTATTAGCACATAAATTGAAATTTCTCATTATCTCCTTTCATTTTGCCTCGAATTCATCCGTCCATACAATATCACATATACGTTGTTTGAACGTCTTGTCTGCCTTGAGTTTTTTCCAACCTATAACATCACAATGTATAAGCTTAATCATATTTTTGGATAAATATTAAATATGTTATAATAGCACATAATATAATAGTTTTAATAATAGCACAACTAATCTTTATAAATAACGCAAATGATAGTAAAGTAATAAATGATTCTACAAATTAAGAAAACCTTCATACCTTCTCAGCAACATTTTTCATTATGTGCCACATACAAAACCTATGCATAGATATTGGCCATACTTCTTGTATAGCTTTCCGCATAGAAGGGTCTTGATCTATAACAATAACCCGAGGTTCTCTGCCATGCGATTTCTTGAAAACATTTAATAACCATCCATAAGACTCTGATGTTTCTGAACCAAGTAAAGCAGCACCAACGCAAACATTACGATGGTGATTGTCTATGGCCGTAAAGGGGACAAAAACTATATCATACCTTTAAAAACACAAAAAATTAATAAAAATGTCTAAAATTTGAAAACAATACTAAATGAAACATATTAAAAAGATATACACACTTGTTGGTACGGAATGTTAAATCAAATGATATGACATCACCAAAAACAATGTAACTTTGCTTCATTTCTTGGTCAGCCCAAAATAATCCAACCAAATCATCGTCGGTACCAGTTAAAACTCAAATGAAAAATCAGTAAGATACTCTTTCTTGCAAAGCAATCAACGGACAATCATTTTACAATCATATTTGCCTATATAAACATTAATGTCTCGTTTGAAATTCTTACAATTAACAATAGTAGCACCAACCTCTTCAAAACCGCCATAATGTGTCCTCATTATGGAGAAAGCTTTAACAGACCCGATATTCAACTTCGAAAGATTTAGAATAAGCTCATTTTGTGGCAAAGTCAACTTACGAGCACAACGTAACACATGATAATCACTTTGGGAAACAAGTGGATAATTTTGTTCTTCCAAAAGACATACACCGTGTATATATTGTCAGCACATATCTGGATTTTCAAACAAGCTTGTCATTCGGATCTAATTGAAGCTCTCCTACGAGATTGCGACTCATCAAAGTTCTCAATTGTATCAATTTTTTTAAAAGTTTTTTACCCTCTTTAGAACATACAAAGTATTTTAGAGTCACAATCCCATTCCTTACTTTTTTAGTTTTTTTTCTAATTGAAAAACCACCGCTTCTTGCATAAGCCTCGTAAAAAGAGTATGCCTCATCGGTAGAATTGAATTTCATTCCCGATTATGGTCTGACCAAAATAGGAACATCAGGAGTGTAGAATTTTCTTCCAGTATGTGGGGATGTTCGAATAATACCAACACCATAGTTTTGTACAAAGCATTGGAATCCTCGAAGTGTTTTTTTGTTGATTATATATAATATGGGAAATCGTCTACGTACATTCATTAGCAAAGTTGTTTTTTCGCTCAGAAGTGGAAATTTATACGTATTTCTTCAAAAAAAAATTATACGTATTGACCAATGTATATTGATGTGTTAGATGTCCTTTTCTACAAATGGAAATCAGTGAAGGTAGCAGTGGTGGAGATAACTAAACTATCATTTAATAAAATTTATTGTTAGAAGTTGTTATATTGGCATGCAAAGTGTAAACTGTTATCCAACACCCACTCTAAGCGCAGATGTTAGTGGATCCATGTTGTTTAAGCATATATCATTATCAAAGTTTGTTTTTTAAATATTTTTGCTTTATGTAATGAGTAACTTTTGAATTTATATCATTGTCAGTATATTATTTTATACATATATTATTTTACAATAATACAATAACGTGTACAAGTTATGTATTTTACGTTCATATTTTTATGCATATTTGGTTAAACTGTTTAGGATATATTTACGACCATATACCATTAGTTACATTGTTAGATTTATCACTCATTTAAATTACGTTAAAATAATTTTGTTTGAAAAGACATCAATATTAACTATATCTTATAAAACAAGGTCATGTGTCCTTACCTCATTGGTCCTCAAAACTTTTTTTGTGAATTTTTTGGACTTTGTTAGTGTATAAATTACTTTGATTCAGAAAATAACATCGAAGTTGAAGTGGTGGAAGTGGTTAGGCTACTCCCTCAATTTGGTGACCATGTTTTGAAGCTTTCCTTTTTTTGTCTTTTTTTATAAGTTTCTTAAAAATTTGGGTTTTTTTTTCTTTTTTCTTGTTTAAATTATTGGGCTACGATGTACGAGACATAATCTTGTTTTTTTTTCTTTTTTTAAAACAATCCACCACAATTTGAAACATTTTCTTTATGTACTTAACTACATTGCATGTCATCATCACAAAGCGTATAACGAAGTCCGCAAACGTTCCCTCAATCACGTTAATGTCCTATTTATTTCTTGTTAGACTAAAAAGTCAAGAAATGTCAAATCAAGGCCAAAAATATTAATATGTAACTTATGTTAAACTAAATTATAACTAACCATTATTGGCATTCATGCATTCTTAAACCACATGACTTTGTTTCAATCCTTGGGGTTAGTCTAGAAAAAAAATTAAGAAGGGACTTTGAAATTTCTATCTTAAAATAAGAATCAAGCCAAAACTTGAGAAATTGGTGGTGAACCAATGAGTTAATTAGCTTAGAAACATTCAAAAAATGTCGGTTACGTTTAGTTTTGATTATGTAGCCACATGAATTTGGTCAATTACCCAACTTTAGTTTTTTGTGCCATCTATCAAGTAAATCAATGGTTTGTATAAACAGATATGCGTACTTTAACTTGCATCATACTAGTTTTAATGACATGTGTGTTACAATGTGTTAAGGTGGATTCACAACTTAAAAATAAGACGGACTATATTAGAAATATATATGTAATATAGCATTTATTTTCCGCGAAAGTTATTCTTGAATTTTGTTTACAACAACCCATATTTCTCACTGAAATGGATTCATAGTAGCTAGCCTTTTACTTCTTTCTGCATTATTTATAGATTATATGTTATTAGCCGCAAAATGATACTAGTCTAGAGATGGGCATTATACTTGGGTTCAAACTCGACCCGGACCTGGGGGTGTACCTGGTTCGGATGGAAAGATGGAAAACCTCAAAAGTTAAAATTAAAGGGCAACAGATCAAGATAGATAATAAAAAATACAGGAAAAATGGGTTATTAGGTATTTCAGTCTTCACATTTTTCCCACCTCTCAAATTACACTTTGGTGATTACTTTTTGATTGTCTGTGATTTAAGTTTTTCGTTGTTGATTATCATGTTTAGTTCTCTCATTATAACTTGACGTTGAGCTGGATTAGAGGTTTATGTTGTCATTTGCATGTACAATTTACTCACAATCACTTCTATTTATTGGTTCACATCATCACATGAGATTTTATATTTGTTTTAAAAGAACAATCAGGAGTTAGTGGAGGTTTTTGAGGCACATAATTTCTAAATTTGAAGCAAATTTTGAAACTTCTCGATTAAAGATATGAAATTTTTGATCTGGTGTTCCTCTATTGCTTGTTATGCAATATTCTATATTTGTATATGAGGATGCTTTGAAGAATCTACCTTTGATGTTTTGGTTTTATAAAAAGCCTACTGTAAAGCTTTGTTTTGTATTTCTTAAGGATGTTTAATGATATCTTACTAGTGGAAATGTGGGCTTATGCACTCCTGTTAATGTCTTATTAAATCCTTAGTTTACTAGTAATCTTGCACCAAAACTTTGGTTAGTTGATCACTAAGTTTCTAACCCGACTCGAACTCATTATGGTTTTTTTTTATTTGACATGCCTTGACCCAAACTAGTTTTGAGCCAAACTCGTTCTGACCTAGCACCCCACCCGACCGAACCCGACTGATGTTCCAAGTGTAGATGTCATTGAATATTTAACGGATTGTGGGCCGTTGCTATTGCGGGCGCCAACGCAAGCTCTAGGAAGGGGAAGTCACGGAGTTCTTTCTCTACTTTAACTCGCCTTGACATAAGTGTATAAAAATATATTTCAATATTAAGTGGTCGAGATGAAAAAGTATATTATTTTGTAATAGCATTGACCTATCATGACTTGAGTTCATCCTGAACTAAACCCATATTAACTCATACTCATCCTAACCCTTTATCTAATAAACTTATCATCTTACTGCATATATCACTCAGCCTATTAGCTTGGTCACAGTCGAAAAGCTTTCTCCATGTATCAAAGAGCCGTCTAAGTAACAATGAAAGTTCCTTTGAACTATTACAAGGGGAGGTCCCAAAAATACTTTACATAAAACGGTTATATACCTCGTTCTCTTGTCCTTTCTACCTTGGACAATGCCTGCCATATGTCACACTGATGGCCCACGATGCGCATATTTCCAAAAACAACCTGCACGCTTGTTTCTTGAAAATTCGCTTTCTTCATGTTCTCCTTCATCAGGTTTGATAATAGGCCGGAATGAAATCTCCATACCCTTGAAACAGACCCGAATTTGTGGGTCTTGTTAGTCACTACTAATTTTGTAAGCACACCTATCAACCAAACATCCCATATAAGGAATCATACACATTCCCATACCCTTAAACCAAAAACGTCCTAGACATACATGCAGTATGTCAAAACGAAGAACCGAGCTTACTTACTACCATTCTCTATATATGAAAATCCTTGGAGACCCACAAACAGATGAAGAACCTTGGATCTTTCATGAAACCGAAATGTCCAAAGCTTGCTAACCCGATTTCCATGGCCCATAAAATAAGCGTCTTTTTCTTAAGATCTCAGCTTCTCTAGCTATCTGGATATCCGAAGCCCAAAACATTCTGTGCATAGATTTAACTATAAACCGAGGAAGCAACGCAGCCACTATTATCAACCAAATCGAGAGCCAATATGTAGGTTGTTTTCCCAATTCATATATTGTCCTGACAATTTGAATATAACATTAGTTCCATATTAAGGGTGTTCATAAACCATTAATCCAACCTAACCGAGCATGTTGGATGGTTCGGCTGATTTAAGATTTATGTGATTTGGTTCACAGTTTGGCGGTTTAATGGCTGGCCAATGGTTCAGAACTGACCATTTAAACCTTTTCTGTTTGTTTTTTTTATTTCAATTTCCAGAATAGATAGTTATGTATATGTATTATAGTCATGAACCATATTTATCATTTTAAAATTTAATTTAAAAACTCAGAATTAGACCAAAATAAAAAAAAAGAAATCGGATCAAACCGCCAAAACCAACTTGTTAAACTACTAAAACCGCTCGGGCCCGCCAACCCACCCAACCCGCCCGGTTTGGTTGCATCGTAGTTACAAGTTTGGCCCAAAGGCCAAAACTTCATCATAACCGTCCGAACCAAGCCGCAAACGCCCCCTACTTATCAATTTTTTAACTTGAAGATCTAATAAAAATGTAATCAAAGTTGAGTAAAACTAACCCATAGTTAGGGAAAACAGGTATCGAGTCCAGAACCACTACACAGGCAAATGTCATTGCAACCGAACCCCAAACTGAGATATGAGTATAAAGTACCCATCTTTGAACATCCATTGCCAAGTGTATATTCACTAATATCACTACGGCAACAGTCCACAAACTACCCATGCTCCAAATATCAATCGTGCTTTCCTTAAAGACAAATGTGGGTACACAAAAAAGAACAAGACTTTGCCATATTGTGTCGGCCATCATAATCCAAAAAAGGCGACTGTTGTAACTTTCATGCCTGTGCCCGGCTTCATATAACTTAGGGTACTGGATAAGTGTTTTATGACTTAGGTCTTTATCCAGAATTCCAACGATAATTGTCGGGACAGAAGTGTAAATTACTGAGTAAAATACACTGCTCCAATCAGTAAGTGCAGATGTTGTTGAGAAAGCTGCACATAATATGTACCTGAAAACAATATAATAAATTGAGATCATACATATGTTAATTGTAAAGATAGATGCATGATTATTTACATGGGTTTACCAGAAAAGCATAAAGACAAAGACTGCATTGCGGTAAAAGTTGTAGAGAACCAGATAACCCATGCGTTGATAATTCCAATGGCCGTGCACCAAAAGTAATCTTTTTAAAAATCTGAACCGTCCCATTGCAAAATCTGAAGCCATGACAGCTTGGCGCCCTTCCTGTCCACATATGCCAACACCAACATCCGCCATTTGGATCATTGACACATCATTAGCACCTAAAAGTGTTTTTATTGTTAAATTGACATTAACTAATCTTCATACATAATATAAATACTATCTTGTAACTAGCTATCTTAAAATCATGCCAACACTAAAGAGGTAACCAACTTTGTTTTCACCCATAAAAAACCATCAAAGCTTTCAACATTCGATTTAAGGTAATTCATGCAAGTTAGCATGCCAAAATAGCTGATGTGGCAGATGACGTGTTAGAAATCTTCAAAATGTTGCCTTTTTCTTTTATGTGACCAGTTACCTGCTGCCAAGGTTTACCTTGAAGTGAAACTGTGAAAGCTTTAGAATGACGATTTAGTGAAGAAAAAAATTGGCAACCTGATATGATTGGACCAGAGTTTGTTACCTTTCTATGCAATTAACCTTTTAAATAAAAATGATGTTCTTGACATCTTTTTTCCGCAGAGAATAACTTTATGAAACAAACTAACTTACCATCCCCTATGGCTAGTGTCATATCATCAGTGCGACTCTTAATCAAATCAACAATTCCGGCCTTTTGTAAGGGAGCCACACGACAGCATAAAACAACCTTACATGAAGTTGCAAGATCGAACAGCTGTATTAAAGACATAAATGTCATAATCAGAGAATAAATTCGAGCTATCTCATATATAAATAAAAATGTAACAGAAATACTAGGGGACATGATTTCTACCATTTACCTTTAAATGAGCCAAATAAGTAAAACAGAAAATAGACTAAATAGAAACAGGCAAGCAAAACGAAACATGTCAACAGTTCAAAACTTGACTACTGTATCCTTAATGCATAAAAGCTCTGTATTTATTTTCTCAAAAATTTGGAAATACAAATTTTGTGATCATATCAAGCACACTAATTATTTATTTAATTTCAATTACATATTCTGGAATATATGTCTTTTGTAAACCAGGCTCAGTCCAACAATAGTTGTTTTGACCCATACCCAACTTACCATTTTGCCTAGTCTAAAAAGCACCACAAATTTATTAGGTAAAAACTAATATTCAAAGTAAAAAGACTAGAAAAAGGTTTATACCTCTGATTCTAGATCTCTCTCCAAGATGTAAACCAAACTATTCCCATCAATTATAAGTGCTAATGGACCATCCATTGTTAATCTCTGGGCTTTTGCCTCAGATAGAAGCATTTTGCATTCACTCTCAGAATTTCCATTTACAACAATCTGATGCATATCTGCAGTCAATAATTTGCAAGAAAGAGCAATGGAAATTGCAGTTTCCTGCTTATCTCCAGTCAAAACCCAGACCTTGATTCCAGCCTGCCGGAGACACTCGATGGTTTCAGGCACACCCTCTTGAAGTTTATCTTCAATTGCAGTTGCCCCAAGCAACCGCAAATTAGATTCAACAAATAATGCAGCTTCCCTTAATTTCAGAGATCTATCAGCTAATGAAGTTGTTGCATCTTCATACATTAATTGCCATTTTTCAAGTTCTTCATTTGTAAGATCCTTAGCAGCAAGTACAAGTGTGCGTAGACCAAGTGAGGAATATTCAGTCAAATGGCGTTGGGTTATGAGGGTTATCTCATCATTTTCATGATCTTTTCTCAAAATGGTGAGAATTGATGTATCTGCTCCTTTTACCAACACTTTCACATTATTGTTGGGAAATCTGATAACAACTGACATTCTTTTTCGTACACTATCAAACTCGTGGAGACCTAAAACATCCAACCTACATTTCGCAGCAAAAACAAATGTTGTTTAATTTTTTACTTTGCACAGAACTACAAATCAATCCCCCATTAGTGATTAAATTAAACTCAGTATTTCATCGGTAATCAAGAGAATTTTCTACCTTAGTTTCTCGCCATTGACATCAAGTGCAATATGGCCAGATGTCCTCTCGAAAAGAACATAACCATAAGCACAAGCAGCAGCTACAAGAGCTAGTTCATCAGGAGATTCTCCTTGATAATCAAGATCTTGATGAATATCAATCCCAACGGAAGAAGTTTGATTATGAATAGGAATCACAGTGTTACATGCTGCTAATGTAAGAAAAAATTCATGAGCAGAAATCTTTTCATTTCCATCAATTCCTTTATGAAGCAATCCCATGAGCCCAGGATCAACATTAATATCAGACTTTGAAATCTTCCCTTTTGTGGACAGTGAATCCTGTTTGGTTGCTTCTGCAGATAAATAATGTTATAAACTGAAACCGATTCATATAATGTTATACACTCGAAATTATGAGTTCTGTAATTATCATGATTCATTAATTTTCAAAAATATGGTTTCCTAATTAACTGGAAATCAACCACCATTACATATTTTCACCCACAATAATATATTAACTCAAACCCTAAAATCATGCCATTGTAAGAGTCCATAATAAATCAGTCATAATATGCCTGTAACATGACTGGTGATGAACTGATGATAATACTTTGATCATGCCTATGTATGTACATTTTGATATCTACAAATTTGTGTCTATATTGTACTTATATGTATATCATAGGTATGTGCATATTATATTTCCAAATGCATATTATGTCAGTCAAGGTCAATGTATGTATGTGTGCATATAAGTACACATATTATTTGAAGTGAAGAATTCATCTGATAGTAAATGGAAATCTTTTTAATCACTTTATCACGAAAGGGTAACATGTAAATGTTACTGTAATTTATTTAGAAATGGGTGTAGATGGCATATTTAATGTTATTACTACGTAAAATGGACTAATATGAAAAATTCTGGCTTAATAAGTAGGATGGGTCAGTAGGAAAAATTATTAACCAGATCTTTAAATTAATTGCATTACTATGAGTAAAATTAGGAAATAAAAAATATATAGCATGTGGCTTACGAGGCATCATGAGTGAACACCAAGTGGCAGTTCCATATCTTGTTGGATTATATATATAGATGTGTATATTTATATTACCACGTGTATATGAATCCAGAATTGTCTATGTACTTCAATGTATTCATGTGTGTAGACATGTACTACAAATAGACATAGTCATAGATATATTCTTTCCTTTCATATATTGATAATGGTAAGGAAGAAATGCATAAACAATTGCATAGATAAAGCAAAAAAGGGCCAAACCTGTGGTCTCTGAATCCTGTGTAATGCCATCCACCATGAAGGAATTACAATAACTTTTCCCAAACACAGAAGCTTTCCGAAATTCCATTTTATTCTCAGTAAGTGTACCAGTCTTATCAGAAAATACATACCGAATTTGACCCAAATCTTCATTGATATTTAAAGATCTGCACTGAAACCTTGTGTTGGTGAAGCTATCATACATATGTTTATCTTCGATCATGAAATAAGATTGTCCTAGCCTCACCAACTCCATAGTAATATACAAAGAAATCGGTATCATTATCTGAAACACAATAATGGAACTCAAGAACGCAAAGAAGGTCTCCATAGGTATCCCATAATATTTATAAGATTTTCCCGGGAATTTTCCTTTTACTAAATAGCTTTTTCGGTAATAAGGTAATGTATCAATTTGGTGCTGATGACGAATTAACCATAAACACATTCCAATGGCTACAACGAGACATAGCACAAAAAGAAAAACAGATAACCAAATAGTTTCTTTGTTCATTGCCTGTTCCAATTTGCTTCTTTTAGATGGAGAAATCGCACTATTTAGCATTGCTTTTGTTTCTTGACCAGCATAAACCACCACGCCCACCACCCATTCAGTGTTTTTCACTTGACACCCGCGCAAAATAATATTTGATTGGCTAAGTGAAACTTTGTGTGAATTCAATTCCATATTGGCGGTGAATTCATATATGTTTCTATTGGGTTGTTCACATCTAATAACCCCTGAAATTAACTCTCCATCAAATGAAATAAAAGATGTTTCTTGTCTAGCATACCGAGTTTTTAAATTCGATTCACCATCTAAATTCATGGTTTGAATGTAAGCAACACCACTAGGATCACTAGTCCCTAGCAGCACTATGTCACACGGGATCGCCTCATCAGCACAAATCTTGACCACCTCGCCTACCTGGATATCCTTCCATCTTTTTGGCTTAAACTTACCAATTTGAAGCACCAATGACTCTTTATTATTCTCATTCCTGTCAGATCTATGTCTTCGCCAATCCTCATAACCATCTTTTATAGCAGTTACTGTGAGAACAAAAAGTAGAGGGAAAAGAGACACGGTTCTCCCAAAGACTGCAAGCGGAGGAAGCTGATTGAGGGCAGCAATAACTAAAAAATATAAGTACGCCACCCGATGAAACTGGATGAAGAGATTCTTGGGTAAGAAATTAATGACGGTATACTTGCTAGTAGTGATCTTGTTCCCCGTGAAATCATATTCTTCATTGGTTCTTTGAGGGTTATTGATGTATACAAGCCTCGAATTATCGCGTGCTATACTATTATCCAACTGCATGCTTTTATAACGAATCTCAGACCGCCTGAACTTATCTGGGATTCGCGCGAAGCATAATTCTTCCCCCTTTTACTCATACAGTTGAAATTAAAACTTCAATCGTTTCACACTTCACAATGTCACTTATGTTTCATTTCCCCAACAAGATACTCGTTGGGCAGCTAATAAACTCATGTTCAATGCATTATACCCAAAACAAATAGAGACTCAGGAAATTATTATTAGGGTTCTTATACCCAAGAAATTCTCTTCAGATATCTGCAGTGTCTCACATCAAAAAAACTCACTTTCCTAACAGTAACACTTCAATGGAAGAAGATAGACTACAATCCTAAGAGATTTTCACAGATATGAAACCCCTGATGCGTATCACCTGCATACAAGAGCATAATTTCACTGAGGCATTTACGCAAACACCTTATGTACAAAATGTAGATCACACAAATGAAACAGAAAACCAAAGAGAACCCACCAATTCAACATGCATACACACACCTAAACTACACGAAAACATGAAAATTGACGAGTAATGAAACTAACCCAGATGAGATTAACCCTTCAACGCACCGACGAACAGATCTACAACATCAAAAACACAAAAATTGAACCTTTTTGTGCGATTATGGGGCAAATTGTGAAGGTGAAAAGGGTGAATGAAGGCGGTGCAAGGAGATGGAGGGGAAAGAGAAAGTGGTGTCGTGAGTAATGTGAGAGCGAGACGAGTGGATGAGCATAAATGTTGGGTCTTTACTTCTCTTTTACTTTAAAGTGATGATGATGATGATGATGATGACTCATCCGCCTGCAAATTGAAGCAATTTGCCTTTAATTCACGTGTTTATTGATTGATTGCTTCGACTCGCCAACAGTTTCCTAATTTCTGTCATCTTCTCTGCCCTTTTTACTTTAGTTTAAAGATTGATTTCATCCCCAACTCACTTTACGCTTCGATTCTCTTTTTTTTACTATTTTTTTAACTTTGAACGGTAGTCGTACGATCCTGATATGAATGATATATTTTATTTTAATTGGGTTCGTCTATTTATTTCTTGGTTTGGACCGTACCCTCAACTTCCTAAAAAAAATTATTATAAACAAGGAAATTCAAGTAACAACTCAAATAACTAGAAGATTCAAATCAAAATAACCATAAATTATTATAAAAGAGAAAGAAACGAGAAAGAAAGAAGGAAAAAACTAGATTCTATTCATTAGGGTTATCATAATGAATACACACATCATATACTTATACACCTTCATGAAATCATAAAGCCCATAAATACTAAATCGAGACTAAAATGATATGTATGTATAGCAAATAAATGTTTATATAAGGAAATTTCCAATAACCGAATTTAGTGGTTTGACTATCATTATTTATGTAGAAATTACCAAATTAAATGAATTGAATCATCAATAAAACCAAATCTCACATTTTCTTTCTTTTTTTATAAATAACACATGGTTTGTGGTTTATAAAAAGCTTTGCTAATATTCTATTGGACTAAAATATAAGCTTAAATTAGCTTGAATTCGCTTACGCCCAAACTCAACGATTAGTTAATGATTAACTAAATTAGGTGAACCATTTAAAACAGAAGTTGATCGGTTATGACAATCTAACAACCAAAATATCAATTATAGGTTTTGTTTTAACTTATAACCGAATGAAACCAACTCATGTTTACCCCTAGTTTACGACAAGTGTTCCATAAAGTGCATTACAAGTGCTTGATGAAATGTCTCTAATGTAGAATTGTGAAAACCTCTGATTAGGAAATCTGTATATTACTCATCATGTATAAATGGAGTACATTATAAGGTCAAATAAATAATTACAAGAGACACCATATACTAATACACAATACTATAATATCACCGTAGGCTTTTTTATATTATCTAACACCCCCTCCCCCCGCAGTCTTAGCGAGGGTTCCTTAATGCAGAGATTGGTTCCTTAATGCAGAGATTGGTTCCTTAATGAATATATCCACAAACCGACGAGACGAGGGAACATGTAACACATGAACTTGACCAATGGCAACACGTTCCCTTATAAAGACTAAATATGTTTCCACATGTTTGGTCCTTTGATGCTTTACAAGGTTAGATGCTAAATACACGGCACTAACATTATCACAAAACACAATTGTCGCACGAGAAATAGGGTAGTGTAACTCAAGAAGCAATTTACAAAGCCATGCCGCTTTAGCAACGACATTAGCAACACTCAATATTCAACTTCAACACTAGAGCGAGAGACAACATGATGGCGTTTGGAGGACCAGGACACTAGTTTGTCTCCAAGAAAGACACAAAACCTTAAGGTGGACTGATGAGTGTCAAGACAACCCCCCTAGTCGGCATCATTGTATAAGATGATACGATCGATAGTTGATGGACGCAAGTGAAGACCCTGATGAATAGTTCCCTAAACATAATGGATAATATGTTTCAGGGCATGCAAGTGTGGTTTACGTGGGTCGTGCATGAAGAGACAAACCTGCTAAACAACGAATAAGTGAGATACTGTAAAGCACCAGCAAGGCTACGATAAAGAGTAGTGTCTACAACAGGTTTACCATGAAGGGAAAGTTTGGATTTAGTATTCGCTAAAATGGATGAAGGGTTAACATGGAGGCTTATGAAAAAGCTAGCAGGACATCTGAACCAAGTTATTATACTAGAAAAAAATAAACGTCAATCTAAAAAAAGGTATCAATACTTCTACTTCCACCGCCACCACTCATAGTTGAAGACCAATGTCATCTCATAGATTATATCATTTGGTTGGTGAGGACAATGATAAAGATTTAGAAGAAGAGGCTACTGGAGTAAGTGACGATGGTGAGGAAGATGTGACACTTAGTTTTGATGTTGTGGCCTTCGGCAATGACGAGAATGATGAAGATTTCTAGTTCTAGGATGGAAGCATAAGGAGAACGAAGATGTCGAGACTGGTATGCATTTTTGGTGTTTATACTAATTGCTTTGTTATGTTTGTTTTTGTTTTGCAGGTGGTAGTATCTTTTGGGCATCTTTAGATTTATTATATATTTTTCCTTTCTATTATTATTTTGGACTTGTAGTTAAAATTGAACTTGTTCTAGGTTTGTTTAGTGGGTGGACTAATGGTCGGGTTATACCTTTTTGTTAGACCTAGTATTATTTTTTTTGCTAGAGTTGGTGTGCACCTTAATGTATGTCCCGGTAGCCCCAATGCCTTTTACTTTGTACTTAAAATTTAATGGGTACCGTCTCCTTTGTTTTTATCGGGGCAACATCCCCTTTACTTAAAAAGACCTGTTTTTAATATTTATTCATTTTCTATTTTATATTATTACTATTTTAAATATTTATAGGTTTATAAATGATTTACAAGTTTTTCAAAAAGTATGTGTGCCTCATGTACGAAAAACCCTTTGCTTTTGCGCCTTGATTTAGAACATTTTCGTCTTCGTGCGACTTGTGCTTTATAAAACCAAGACCGAGTGCCAAACAACGGTTAATTAGAAACAAAATTGTTGGTAGACATTAGTAATGGAGTAAACCAGGGTAGGGGCAAAGGGAGACACAACATTAGAAACAATACAAGTAGTAGACATAATGATAATGAGAAAAGCAAAAAACTAAAATTACAGAAACTAGAGAACAAGAACGGGCTCACCATATAGAAGGTTCTCTTCTAATTAACGGTAGGGGAGAAAAAAACCTAAAAGAACAAACAAACAATAGTTTATCATTTATGGATTATGTTTGATGCATGGTAGGCAATAAATAATCACCACTTTTGGTGATTGGTGTTGTTTGACGGCAACAACCGAAGAAAAAAAAATTAATTTGTCAATTGTTATTTCAATGAACAATGATGGAAGCAAAAATTAAACATAATATTGAGGGTGAGTGGAGAATGACATCAAAACCACAACAAAAGTGAGTGGTGTGACGGCTACAGGTATGACGAGAAGAAGCGAACTACGCCGAAAAAAAAGATTCTCACGATCAAGAAGGTTGGCTCGATACATGTAGAACATGTTGGTCTAGTGTTGACTGACTCATTAAGAAAGAGACGTTGCAGTAGGTGAACGTTGCGCACTCTTGGAGCTGCTTTGACCTAGAATGAAGGAAGGCCTAGTTTAGTGGAAGTTAGTTGTTTTAATTTATTATTTAAGGTGCTAGTGGTCATCAGTTTTTATTATTCCAATTAGTCGAAATCCTCTGTAATTGGTATCATAAGCTTTTAAGCATTTAATTGAAATAAAGATTACAACCGCCTATTTTTCATTTGTTCCCTGCTTTCTTTGATCAATTTGCAACTGAATCTGAACCAAATCTAACATTTGGTATTAGAGCAACATGCTTTGATTCAATATATGCCTAAACTCTTCAGATTCAAAACCATGTCTATCATTACAAATCCGAACTCTTCCAAAGAAAATTCAGTTTTGTTTTAGTGCCCGATTCTCACCCTTACAAATTACAATACCTGGTCGATAAAGATGGAAGCAATTATGGATGCTCACGGGTTGTGGGATGCTATCGAGCCACCAACCGGAGTGGTGGTAGACGAGAAGAAAAGCAAGCAGGCTCGTGCTTTTATCTTTTAATCTATCCCAGAAGAAATCTTGTCACAAGCTGCGAAGAAGAAGACTGCTAAGGAGGTCTGGGATTCACTGAAATCTTGATATATTGGGGCTGAAAGAGTCTAGAAGGCTCGGTTACGAATCCTGAAGAGTGAGTTTGAGGGGCTGCAGATGAAGGATAAGGAGACTATAGATGATTATGTTAGCAAACTATCAGGTATGGTCTCGAAATACAATTCTGTAGGGGCTACACTAGAGGATGAGGAGTTGGTCCGAAAATTGTTCGACACCATTCCAGAAAAGTTCATTAATCTGGTAGCTTCAATTGAACAAAGTTCTGATGTTGAGAAGATGGCGTTTGAGGAAGCAATAGCTCACTTAAAGGCATATGAAGATAGACTGAGGCTCAGCCAAGCCAAGCAACCGAGTGAGACCAGCTTGTTGTTCACGAAGGCTGATGCTCAAACAACTTCAAAGGTGCAAGGCAAAAATCATCAAAGGTACTGGCGGGCGAGGTAAGGCAGACCGAGGTGGTCGCAGTAGTTTCTGAGGACGTGGCTGTGGTAGGGGTAGCCGTGGTGGACACGTAGGAAACCAAGATCAAAGAAACGAGTCGAGAGCAAAAGATAAACGACATATAGAGTGCTTTAATTGCCATGAATTTGGCCATTATGCCTCTGAATGCAAGGAATCAAAAGAGAAAAAGGAGAAAGCTAATTTAACACAAGCCAAAGAAGAAGAACTTGCCCTTTATTTGAGTGTTCATGGTGATGACACACCCTCGATGGTACTATTGAATAAAGATCGGATGTTCCCAAGAACCGGTGACAACGAGGACGTTTGGTACGTGGATAACGGGGCAAGTAATCATATGACAGGTATGAAAGAATCATTCGTTGAATTAGATTGCAATATAACCAGTTTTGTTCGTTTTGGGGACGGGTCCAAGGTACAGATTGAAGGAAAGGGCCCTTTGGTGTTTGAAAGCAAGATCGGGGAACACATTCTCATTCTGGATGTGTATTACATCCATGCTCTCACTAGTAACATTCTTAGTCTGGGCCAACTAACAGAAGGAGGTTATGATATCATCATGCATGGCAACACACTGAAGTTGTATGATAATCATAAAAGACTCATCATGAAGATTCAAAGATCGACCAACAGGGTATACAAAATTGGCCTGAAGGTTGCAAGGCCAGTTTGTTTAGCAGCACACATGGAAGATGAGCGTGGATTTGGCATTCAAGAATGGGTCATGCTAATTTCTCTGTACTAGAGTCCATGGCTATAAATGACTTGGTGATTGGAATGCCTAGGATATCTCAACCAACACAGGTTTGTGAAGGGTGCTTGATAGCTAAACAAACAAACAAATCATTTCCAAAGGAAACTCAATGGAGGGCTAGTGAGCCATTGGGTCTAGTCCATGCAGACTTGTGCGGGCCAATAACACCACAAACCATGGGAGGTAACCAGTATTTCCTCTTACTTGTTGATGATTATACTAGATATATGTGGGTGTATCTAATTGACACAAAGGATCAAGCCTTCCAAAAGTTTATGATCTTTAAAGCACAGGTTGAAAAGGAAAGTAAACACGATATTAAGATGTTACGAACCGATCGAGGAGGTGAGTTTAATTGACGAGCTTTCAATGATTATTGTAAAAGAGAAGGGATAAAAAGACAGCTGATAGCCCCATATACCCCCCAACAGAATGGGGTAGTAGAGAGACGAAATCGGACGATAGTAGAGATGACACGTTCGATGTTAAAGTCGATGGACGTACCCGAAGTACTATGGGGGAGGCTGTAAGACATTCTGTCTACATACTCAACCGAATGGCAACCAAAGTTGTTAAACGAACAACGCCGTATGAGTTGTGGAAGGGTCGCAAACCAAACCTCAATCATTTGAGGGTCTTTGGTTGTGTTGGATATGTGAAGCAGATGAAGGCTCACCTTAGCAAACTTGATGACAGGGGGTTGGCTATGGTTCATTTAGGAGTTCAAGAAGGAACAAAAGGATATAGAATGCTAAATCCAAAAGACAACAAGGTGGTTGTTGCAAGAAATGTCAATTTCATTGAAGGAAAAAAATGGGTTTGGAATGAGCCTAACATAGAAAGGCCTATGACAAACTGGGCTAATCTACAAAACAACAACCCAGGTCCTAGTGGGTCATCTCAAATTGAAAATGAGTCTGCAAGCCCAGGTACACCAATTCATAATGTTTGTCAAACACCTTTGTCTCATGCTACAGGTCACAAATATGGAGAAAGTACCACAGTATCATTCGATGATACACCATCTCAAGGGTTTCACTCAATTGAAGGAATATATAGAAAAACTACAGCAATGAATGATGAAGAAATTTGAAATCTGTATGAAGAAAATCAAGAATTGATGCTGGTAGATGATGAACCATTGACGTATGATGAAGCAGCAACAAATGAAGACTAGGTGAAGGCTATGAAGACCAAGATTGATTCAATTGCATGAAACAACACCTGGTCTTTAACACGATTACCTCTGGGTCATAAGGTAATCGGGTTAAAGTGGGTGTTTAAGCTCAAGAAAGATACGAAAGGAAACCTGTAAAGCACAAAGCACATGTGGTAGCCAAAGGATACGTGCAACAGAGAGGTGTCGATTTGAAGACGCTTTCGCACCGGTTGCTCGGTTAGAAACAATCAGGCTCCTCCTTGCAATCACAACAAAAGTAAATTGGCTTGTGCATCATCTTGATATCAAGTGGCGTTCCTTAATGGCGATCTTACAGAAGAAGTGTATGTGACACAGCCAAGTGGGTTTGAAGTTTTAGGAAAAGAGGGTTATGTGTATCGGTTGCATAAGGCTCTCCACGGTTTAAGGCATGCGTTCCTTAATGGCGATCTTACAGAAGAAGTGTATGTGCCACCATTTGTTCTAGGTGCCTTACACTCTCTGGCAAAGTGGCCCATCAAGTTACAGTTGTAACACTTGACTTTGCCTTTGTCCAGTCCAAACTTTCCACTGGTTGCATTGCTTGGAAACTTCCTTCCAGTCCTCTTGTAGAACTTCTTTGCTCTGTGAGTGAGAAGAGCCATCTGTTGGACTATTTCCATGTACTCCAGATCATCTGGATGGATACAGTCCAGGTCTTCAAGAGTAAAAAGAGAG